>JAVSBS010005614.1:23502-34821 GCA_033124195.1 Coracias cyanogaster | reverse complement strand
CCTCACCCACCACCCCAACCATGACCACCTGGGTGAGGGCAGAGCCACAGGTGGGCCAGGTTCTGCCTCTGGAACATTAAGCCAGCGGGGAAAACAAAACATTCTGCTAGGTTGTGACTCATTCACAGGTCAACTCCAGCTCAGAGCCCACAGCTCAGGCCCCAGCACTTAAGCAGTGTGCTTCGTATGAATTTTTTTCAACTTAAAAATGATTTATAAAGGCAATGTACAAGGTACACAAGTTAGGTCATACATGAGTGCTATAGGTTTGGACAGAGCTCCTCACTAAATTTTGGCATCTGCTGCTACTTTGCATTTCTGATGTGTAAGGTGCAGGTGCTGGGTTGGCAAGTGCATAAGGAAGTCCAATGGCAAATCCAATTGATATGCTCTTGAGTGCCTTAGAAACTTTATATTGTCTGATAACCTACTTTCTCCTGAATAGTTTGCTTCATTCCAGATTGTGTAATTAAATGGATTGATGGGTGCCAACAGGTTGGACTGCAAAGTCTGCGTGTGCTGTCTATACCTGTGTTGAAGAAAAGTGTGGGGGGTTGTCTTCTGAAGATGTAGGTTGGAGAGCACTAAACAAGTAACGTGAGTGCCTGTGATATTCAGGGCTGTTCAAAATAAAATTGTACTTTGTGCAAGTGTCTCTCAGTGCATTTTCTCATTGCAGGGCTCTTCTAAGTATCGCTAAAGTGCTGTTTCTATGTTATAAATTCCTAGAGTTAAAACCAGAGAAGCAGGCAGAGCCACCTCTCCAAGAGACCCTGTAATTACATTTTTGATGACTCAAGGCTGCTGTTTGTCTTTTTGTTTGATGCTGGCAGGTAACTTGTAGCAAAAAGCTTTTGAAGTTAACACCTAATTAAGATGGATGGAGAAGGTCACAGCCCTGCTATTGGTTCAGGCTGTTGAATGCCTCAGTAAGGCATCAGGGAGAAGATTTACAGGGCACCATTCTGTGCATCCAAGATGGGAAATGTTATTTAAAAATCAATTGGTAAACAGAAGTCCTGAGTTCTGCACATGGAGATAGCTCTCTGCCAAACGTGAAATCCAAGGTACTTAGCTTACTTTCTGTAAGAATATCCTCATCTCTGTTGTTCTCCTCTGATTAAACACAATATAAAAGGTATTGGATACACATAGCGGAACTAGAAATGTTGCTGCTACACTCCCAGGTGTGTGATGCAGACATAGCCACAGTTTGGTTCTCAAGCTCTATCTAAATGGGGCAGCCAAGAGCTTTGGCTGATGTACCCCACTCCTCAGCTGTGTTTTGTAGCCTGTAGCATGATCTGTGCCACTATAGCTAGACTACTACTGGTACCTATGGCAGCACAACACTGGATTTAAGCATAAGACACAAGCACCAAAATAAGGACAGGGATGTGTTCTGGAGTGTACACCTGATCTTGAGCTGGATATTAGTCTTCCAATGCAAGCTATGTATGAGCTTTAAGTGAAACCTAGACCATACGGCACAGGAGAATGGGAAGAACAAGGCAAAGTTTTAGATAACACTGGATTAGTTAACACTTTTCAGAGCACAGCTCTGCTCATCATACAGTGTGGATCCAAGATACTGAGAGATCTACTGAGATAGAGATCAAACAATCTTACAGCAGCATCAAGTGGACAATATAGCCAGGCCATTTCCTAAAGAGATGAAGCATTTTGGCACCTAAAGCAGGCATGGGTTAATGAGTACCCAAGCTGTGGGAATTCACACTGCTGTCAGATTAGGTATAGAAAAAAACAAACTAGGTTAGATATAGAAAACCAAACTAAAATCCATAGAATACTTTAATCTGCTCTGTGCACCCATGAGTTTATACACAGCAGAAGTCCAACCTGTCTTCCTTCTGAACTAAGTCCTTGCTTGCCTATGTTTGCAACCTTGATGCTCTTTGCTTGCTGTGTCTGCTCAGCTTGCTGAAAGCTTCCTAAGGGTTAGATGAGGCATTACTGCTAAACTACAGAGATCTGGCCTCAGGGTGGAGGGCTAGAAGGTGGTGCCATTTGGAACCCATACTTGAATTCATTTAGGTAGCCATCAGTAAAAGTTTTGCAGCACTTCAGAAGTCAGGATAACTAGTGAGAAAACACTGTTGAATAATGGCAATACAGAAACTAGTTTCAGCCTGGATAATTCCTTCCAGGGGAAAATGTTTGTCGCTTTCTGAAAAGCGTTGGTGCTTTCTGAAGAATACACACTTTTCAGAAGAGCATTGGCAACCCAGATACAAGCTTCCTTTGCACAAGATGGCTTGGTCATGTCAGAGGGATATAACACATATCTAGGTCTGGTGGTGGATGGGATGGCACTTTAGATCAGAGAGAAAAACCCCTAACTTTTCCACATAGCTCCCTTTGTGCTAACTACAACCCTGTTTTTTCATGTCAGTTTGTTATTGCTGCCTCCTACACGTTCCTCAGCACATTGGCCTTGTCATGGTCTCTCCTGCTGCTTCACATAGAAAAATACATACTCATGCCTGCAATAAAAGTACATGGTTAAACAGGGAAACTTTGGAGGTGTATTTATGAAGATGTGGAAAGACAGGATGGCTGGTTTAACTGTTAGTTCTTGTGTGAAGGCGTGTGGATATTATAATTGGGCTTTACATTGGCTCACCTGTTGAGAATGGTTGTATTCTGTAGCTATTTTCAATTAAATTTTGTTATTCTTGCTGCCTATGAAAACAGTTATTAGAGCAAAATGCCAGGATTTGGTTACCATACTGTATTTCTCTCTAAAAGCTAGTACAGGAGCTATTCAGTAGTCTTAAAAGAAAGAAAAAAAAGGGGAAAATGCAGTAATATAGGTTCAATGTTGTTGTAAATATGTTATTACTGATTTTGGAGAAACTTTAGCTAGTATTAAATTAGTCCTTTTGTCTTACTTTGTTCAACAGCACCTTGGATTAAATATGTGGAGAGAAATTGCAATTTTGCCATGCTAGAAGAAATTATTAAATATCTAGATCAGTAGATCACTAGAGCAGGGATAAAAATGGACAATTAAAATCTGAGCATTTGGACACCCATTAGTCCTGCATCTTTCTTTAGTTTTTTAGAGGCCCTATTCAGGAGTGGAAACTGAGTCCTGAATAACATGGAAGATAAATCCTTGATCTAAAGGTGTTAATGGTTTGGTGTGTTTAAAAGTCTACAGCACAAGGCAGTGGCAGTTTGTACACAGACACTGTAAAGTATTTACAGCAGATCTGAGGATTTCCTCCTATTTAAAGACCTGAGGAGTAGCACTGAGTGTTTCTGTGTGTGCATGACTGATTTTTATTGAGCAGACCACCTTTGTTTGCATCGATATGGCAGCTGAGTGAGGAGGATGTGTAGGGACTGCTATAGTATATTGTCCTGTGTATTCAGAATGAGTATGTTGCTAGGAGGATGGAGAAGGAGGAGGACCTTTGAGATCCTCAGCCAGAGAATATGTTAGTTTTCTGATACCTGTTTTGGAGGATGGATCATTGTTCTCTCCATCTGCTACACTGAATGCCCAGATATTGCCCCCTTTATTCTCTCCTTAACTATCAGTGCTGCTGATTCATTTGATGAAGAGAATGAAGCAACAAATGCGTACGCATATAGAAAGAGGCACCAGGAGTGCTCACACTGAGATTTTCATTGGGTGTTGAATCTTCCAGGTGAAGTTGTTGGCAACTTGCAGAAGAGTGAAAGCATCTTCTCTGGCCAGTCATGCTGCTCGACCTCTTCCATCCTTTGTGGCACGTATACTACCCCTGTATATAGTCACCTAGTGCATTTCTTAGGTCCAGAATTAATTCCTCTGACCCTACTGTATGAATTTGTATGGCAAATTAATCTCATAGAAATGATAGTTAATGGAGGTGGATATTAAATGTTTGGTGATGAACTCTGAAATACTGTAAAGAAGGGATGCCCATCAGGGTGTTGCTGTGCTGTAAACTTTGTATGATGTAAATATGAATGAATGCTGAGGTGGGAGAAATTTTCTTATTTTTGAGATGAGTCAGGCCATCAGAATAATGTCTGGGTGTGATTGAGAACACATAGAGGTAAAATAGGCCATAAAAAAGAAACATAACGAGGAGGAAGAGCAGACCTTCAAGGGCTAAGGAACAGGAGAATTTAAAGGAGAAGATAAAATGGGAGTTGAAAAGTGTGTGAGGAGAAAGCATGGAGGAAGGAGGTATGTGTTTTGGAGGAACAAATAAAAGTCAAACATGGCTAAAGAACTAAAAACAAGGTGGGCTGACTAAAGGAATTGCTACAAAACAAAGCAGTTGTGAGACTGAGGAAGCAGTTACAAACATCATACAAAGACAAGATCTACCAAGGGTGGCTTGGAATCTAGGAAGATGTTATTTGAATTTTGTTTCTTTAGGGAACTTTAATCGCTTGTGTAATATTTCTAATGTGAGTGAAGATATCTGTATGTTCCCAGGCTGACGAGGCTCTTGGGGACCTATACATTGCAGTCCCTGGTGAGGGATAACACAATTCCTGAGTGTCTTGCTGTGTGTCAAAGCTTCCTGGGGAAGCCACAGAATTAGGAAACTTGGATTTGGGGGCAGAAGAGGCTCTACAGTTGAGACTGCTTCTGTCCTTTCCT
This sequence comes from Coracias cyanogaster, assembly GCA_033124195.1. NCBI lineage: Eukaryota > Metazoa > Chordata > Aves > Coraciiformes > Coraciidae > Coracias > Coracias cyanogaster. Next base: position 30,194 of record JAVSBS010005614.1, on the reverse strand, counting down.
CCTGTCACACACGTTGGAGGTCCTGGAGGAGAGTGCCTGAAGTTTTCAGACTGCTTAAAAAAAAAAAAAAAAGCATTATTTTTCAGCTGGCCCAGAGCAGTTGCCCAATGGCCTCATGTTGAGCAGTGAGATGGTGTGGGTTTCGGGTCATTATTCTTGAGATGCTAACCCTGGTCTTCAGATATCTTCCTCTGGTTCCTCAGTACTATTTTAAACTACTATTATTAATCAGGTTATTCTCTGGCAGGCGATGACATTTGCCACCTGTGTGTAGCCCTTTGCTTTGCAGTTATTTTCTATTTTAAGCAAAAATCTTGCCTCTGCATTTGGTCAGAGGGCACCATGTTGTCACTAGCCTCTAACAGCCTTGCAACCAGGCATAAATGAGATGTCCATTGCTAATATTTATTAGTGTGCTATACTACAAAGTACTTTATAGCCTTTCTATCGTATATGCTTCAAATTATTCCACTTCAGCCAAACAAATTGTCCAGGCTTAATTTTGGAGAAATCATTGTCAAAATTGCTGAACCAGTTTAATTCTAAAGCACATATTTATACTGAGCTGCACAAATCACACCGCCAAGTGAGATTACAAATGGGATAGAGAAAGGTTTAATCAGAAATGAGATTACATTTGAAAATGTAGAGTGTTAGTGATTGCTGCTGAGGCTCAGACAGGGTGTAAAGTCATAGATTTTTCTTAGCAGGGCTCAGAATAGCTCACTTGAGGAAGCTGAAGAGCACATATGCCCTTGCACTTACAGTGGGAGAGTGCGGTGGTGGCCTGAAAACAGGGACGCTGTTGTTTGTAGCAGGTTGCTGCAGCGTTGTTTTGTGGAATGAAGTTCAAGTGGAAGGAAGAAAATAATTCAAAAGGCGTGTCCTAGTGCCAAGCGGAGACTGAGGACAGGGAAGAAATTAATTGATTTGTGTGATGCTTTGGAAGGTTTGACCCCCATCTCCACCCACCAGCACCTCTGAGGTGGTTTGGCTTGAGCAGCTGGGCAACCTCTTGCATCTGAACAGAAGGACTTTGGAGCTGAAGTTAGAGCAGAGGTTGGTAAAATGGCACTTCTCAAGGGATGTTAGTGTCTCCGCCATGCTCCAGCAGTAAAATGATACAATGCTTACTGATTCCAAGGATCAATTTTAAACGTTGCCATTAACCAGTCTGATCTGAGAGTTGCTTTTTTTTTTTTTGTATTGTTCCTTATGTCATTGCAGTTGGAGTATCTTTGTTCTTAACTGTTAGGAAAGTTGCATAGATATGTTCTATTTGTACCCATAGAGCTGTCGTACTGTGCATCTGAGCACCAGGTTACTCTGCATGGAGAAGCATTGGTCTGATTGTGTGGAGGGGCAGGAGGAGACAGTACTGCACACAAAACGTTGCCTGAATCACTTTTTCAGTGAAAAAGTACACCTGGCAGTGCTTCACTATTTCTTGGATATAGCTGTTGATTGTTTCAGCTGTAGGAGGAGTTCTGAACCTTGAAATGGGATGTTTCCTTTTTGGGGGAAACATGGTTTTTTGTTTCTTTGTTTGTTTGTTTATGTGAACACTTCGTTTTCTTTCCAAGTCACCTCTTAAACATCTCTAAATAGGAAAGAAGAATTGGTACAAACCTGCTTGCCATATGCCCTAAACTTCATGATGAACTACAGAAAGCTGCAAAAATATCCTCTGAGAACTGAGCAGATCCCTGGCCCTGACACTGACAAAGATTATGTTCTGGCTTACATCCACTAAAGGGAGAAGCAAGACAGAGCAGCAGCTTCTTTTATTACAGAAGAGCCACGATGTGCTCGGTATTCTCCCATCCCTGTATTAAATCTGGGAGACCTCTCTTCAAATTGCAGGCTGATGAAGTGCAGCCCAGGAACAGAGTTACCATCAGTGTGACATAGATTACACCAGCCACTGGTAAATTGCTAGTGTTGGCTGCTCTCTGGAATGCCATCTTCTGGCCACCATGGGGGTCCTGATTCTCTTTTTATTAAGCATCAGTGAGATAATTCCTGATGTAAGTCTTGTATTTCTGTGACCAGTTATTCCTCAGCTCTGTTGGTACTACCTTCTTTTCTCTCTTGCAGCTCTTTTGTTTTATTTCTTTTCTCCTAAAATTTGTTCATCAGGTAGTTTGTTATTGTTGATGGGTATTTTCAGGTAGAGTAGGGTATAAATTAGAGGTAGTATCTGGATTTAAAAGGTGATGACCATTATGTAAGGGATCTTCCAAGTAGCACCAAGGCACTGTCCTTTGTCTTCTTGGAGCATATTTGCTGTGAAGATAGAATGGAGAGAGACAGAGGAGTCTATTCCTTGGTGGATGCCATGTGCATGGAAAGTTAACCCACAGGACAGTTGCTGGTGGGAACCAGTATAAAAATGGTACTAACCATAGAAGGGACACTGACCACTTAGCTGGATTAATACATCAGATCTTGACAAATGCTGGGCATCTAAATAACCCTGTGGTAGGCAGCGATGGTGAATAACCCAGTCTTGAGAAAGCCTCTTACCTTGTTTAAGTCTTGGTGCTCAAAGTTGTGCTGCTTTTGATTTATCTGTAGAGGTGTCTGAAGATACATTGGGTAAATGCATGTAGGTATGGAACATCGTAGGAACTAGAAAATATGGTTTTGTTCCTTTTCATTCTTGTATTTGATATCTTGAAGTACTTGGTGTAATTGTTAGTGGTGCTGGCAGCTGCAGACTGATCTCATGTTCTGTTACACGGCTGCATTTAAAGAACTAGAAAACCGTGGAGTGCTGTGGCCAGAAGCTCAGCAGGCCTGGCCTGGCTGCTTCATGCAGAAGTGAAGCCTGCAATGGCGCACTTAATTGGTTAAGAAAAGGTTGGAGCTGCGTTATAACAAAGTCAACCTTTCCTTTGCATAGAGGAGCACAGGGCTTCTGAAATGTTTCCTGTTTTAAGTATTGAGTAAGCTGATATTGACAATTTTAGAAAGAAAAAAAACCACAAAACACAACAATGAAACCCACACAAACCCTGAAAACTTCCCAACATGCAAACATCTGAATGTCTAACTCATGTCATATTCTGATTTTATTTAATTTAGTACAATGCTATTTAGCCACAAACTAGACTCAAGAGCTGCTATTAGGAGTGACTATTGCATTTGGCCATTGAAACACTGGAAAAGCTTTAAAAAAAAAAAACCCTTTACTGACTTTCAATAGAGTAATGGTAAAATCAGCCCAAGGATTATATTGTCACTTCTACCTAATGTAGAATTATTAAAGTGTATAAGGAGAGGAGCAGAACTGAAGGCCAATACATCATGCAATAGAACTTGTGTCAGGCTGCTGAGGGAATGATGCTGCTGGAGGCTAGGGCAAAAGTGTCCCTTCGCAAGCAAACAAATTGGACAAAGTGGCAGAAAACTGTGCAAACATTAAACAGTAGCCTCCAGTGAGGGAGGAGGAATGGCCCTTCCAAGGAGAGGAGGAAGTTGGCAGTCATAACGTAGTGTGAGCCATGGGAAGGAAGGGCTGTGAGATAAAAACTTGGTGATGCAGAGAAATCCATAAGCATCCCAGAGGGACCCATTAGACGGTAAACACTGTATGTGGTCTTGCACCAGAATGGTTGTGAGAAGCAGAGGATGAATAACATGTGGGGTATTAAGTCGCTTGATGCTGTGCCCTTAAGTGTAATGATTCCTACAGTGCTAAAGTGCCATGCACAAAATAGGCTCTGATGCACTGTATGTATTTTCTCTGTAGCCCTAAAGAGGCGGCATTGTCTGCATATAACAAGAAAATGAAAATGTCAAGGGAAATCTGAAGTGCTGCTGCTTCTTAAGAAAATCATTAGCTTTGTATTGAGTGAAAGGAGAGTTCCTCACCTGTGTGAGCATGGATTCTCTCCTCGGTTACATGTGCTGTTGCAGTGGCTTCCAGAAGCTATACTGAGGAAAGGTACAAATTGGTCTGTAACTTAAACCTGAGCTCCTACACCAGGAGTGAACCTGACTTCTAATTGTGTAGTGCCAGTACAAATTGGATGGGTTTGAAAAAGCTGACCTGCACGTGGGTTAACCAAACCTTTAAAAGCCTGGGTTTTTATTGTTCTGCTAGCATCCTATGAAGGACTCTTATTCAATTACTGTTTTTCTTCACTGTCCCTAGGAGCATAGATATAAAAGGAGACAGACTGAAGAGGGAGACAATAATTTTACAGTCTTACAAGGACTCTTACTTTGTCCAGTTCTTTCCTTTTTTCCCCTCAATATTTTGTTTCACATCTACTTTTTATTTCAAGTCAGTGCTATATAGCTCCTTGCAGAGGACACCATTGAGATGAGGTGACCTGTGTGAGTTAAGTGTGGCAATCAGCATGTAGCAAATGGTGTAAAGGGATGATGGAGACCAAGTTTACCAAATATCTTCACAAGAATAAAAAAATGGTTAGATCTCAAGAGCTTTATTTAACTATTGAAAAAATTATTATCCTTACTTCATGCATCAGGGAGCTGGTCACAGAGACAGCAGCAGCATGAATGCTGTAAGGGAGGTTGTGTGCGACCAGTCCAACCCAGTATTATAACCAATAAATTCAATATGAGGGAGCTCATTTGAAGACACCAGAGGAACTCTGCTACAATTTTAGACTGTAACATGGCGTGGCATTTTGTTGTTCTGCCTTGCAAGGGAATGGTGCCAAGCAGATCCTGTTGAGATTTAAGCTTGTAGCTCCACCAAGTCTAGCTATTTAAAAGCTAGACCATTTGACCAAGCAGCTAACATCAAGGCAACCAATTTGGTTTGTGAGTCACCCTCAGCATCCTATGAAGGGATATGCTTTTGTGATGGAAGTGTCTCACTCGCTTCTGTCAGCCAGCCAGAAATGGATCATTCTGGAGGAACAAGAGATGGACCCTGGGCTTTTGTCAACTGCAGAGCTGTTTTTCTCTGGTTGGCAGCCAGCAACTTGCTGTGCTACTATCCTGTTCCTCAGCTGAGGTTCCTCAGAAAAATTAAACAGCAGTAATGATGGAGAAAGAAGTGGCAGCAGCAGGAGAAGATGCCCCTCAGATTCACATTTGCTTAGTGAACCAGAAGAGTCTGCAGAGTCTTATGGGGATGGAAATGGCAGTGCTTAGCACTGCTATGACATGAGAATTTTTTATTATCCCCCCCTGCCACTTTTCTGTTATGACTAAAATGGGAGCTGGGCTGAGTTCCAGACCTGTAGCCTGTGGCATTGCGCTGAAGAGATAAGAATTCACAGAAATGTAGAGCACGGCAAAGTGTACAAGAAAAATTGAAATGACAAACTTCTTAAAGTAGAACTTCCATAATTGGAAATGTTTCAAACTTTCATCCTTTCAGATATATGTGGTCAGCTTTCATGCTCCTTTTCTATCTTCTCCTGCTATGTATGCTATTATCAAAAGTGTTTAAAAACTTCCCTTGCTTGGGTTTTCTGTTCTGTGGGAAATCCTCAGAGCCAGACTGAACATGCACATAGGTGCTACCTCCCAGACAGCTGAGCAGTGTGCTGATGCCTTCTCTGTATCTCAAACTAGTTCTGGAGCAAGACTTGGTGTTTGCAGACACCCACAGCCTGGGCAAGCCATGGTCATTGTGTATGCACGAAAAATACAGTTGTTTGCACTGTAAAATAAGATATTGCTTGTTTGCAAATGGTAGGTGCAGAACATTGCATATGTAAACTATTTTGCAGGCATGTTATTCTGCTAAAACACTGCTTGGGTACTGCTTGAAATACAGCTTACTACTTCATTGGTGTAGTTTTCTGATATATGGAGAAAATGAAGATGAGCTGGGCAAACATCTTTAGCAACCTGCTGTGATCCTCCCTCTGCCAACCCCCGTGTTTGCTTTTCATTGAGTTGTTCTGCCTTGTAGTAACTTGACAGCGCTTTGGGGATTTAAGTGGCCATTGGCACAGAGAAGCCCTTAATCCTGCAGTGGGGCCCTTGTGACTTCAGTGAGGAAGATTTTGCTGAGAGAAGGTGCTGCTCTGTTATGTTATGGTGTGCGTATGGTACTGTGTTATTCACGAGGGTCATGAGTCAGAACCTGTAGGTTTTTACATTATTTTAAACTCATTGATTGTTACCTTTTGCCAATGGGTAAGCTATTTGACTTCTTGCACCCTTAGAAATGGTATTACAGTGCCATTTATCATAGTGTCAAAATAACATTACTAATCAGCGGGTCTTTCCTTCATAATCAACCTGGCCAAACATGAGAAGGGATTAGTAAGGCAGGATCTTGGTTCCATTGTGTTGTTTCATAGAATCATAGAATGCCTTAGGTTGGAAGGCACAGTAGAGATCGTCAAATCCAACCTCCCTGCCACGGGCAGGGATGCCTCTCAACTAAACTAGGTTGCTCAAGTTTTCATCCAACCTGGCCTTGAACACCTCCAGGAAGTGAGCATCCACAACGTCTCTGGGCAATCTATTCCAGAGTCTCGCCATCCTCGTACTGAAGAACTTCTTCCTAAGATCTAGTGTAAACCTACTCTCCTTCAATTTAAAACCATTTCTGCTTGTCCTCTTGCTGGACACCTTTGTGAAATGTCCCTCTTCAGAATTCTTGTACATTTCCTTCAGGTATTGGAAGGCAGTTATAAGGTCCCCCTGGAGTCTTCTCTTCTCCAGGCTGAACAATCCCAGTGCCCTCAGCCTAT
>JAVSBS010005614.1:0-22936 GCA_033124195.1 Coracias cyanogaster | reverse complement strand
CATTAAGCAAGGTTACTTTTTTTTTTTTGGGGGGGGGGGAGGATGGGGAGTGTAAAGGGAGGGAGAAGGAATAGGAGGGTGAAGTAACATTGATGTTTATGAGTGAATAGATGGTAATAAATGAATGTTGCAACAAGAGACACAACGATACTTTTCTCCTCTTACTGACATTCAGTGATTCTTTGAAGATAGCAGGAAGCTTTGCTTTGAATCCTGAGCATATCAAAATCAGATTATTTAAATTTAATATTTATTTGCCTCCAAATATACCTTATCCTCAAGCAGTTTTTATTAAGGATGCTAATTGCCCAGACCCTGACTAATGCAGGCTGTACTATGCTGCTGGATTATTCTTTGCATTTTCTGAAGTCAGGCAAGGCACAAATTAAAGCAGAAGATGTAAGTACTCTTCGGTGCTTTAATATTGCAAATGCCATTGCAAGTGTTATTTTGCCTGAAGCCATGGCACTGACGGACAGCTCACATAGTTCTTGTAGCCATGCTCCCTATTAGTACATATGAACCAAGTGTTGTGGACATATCTTGCATAACAAGGAGCTGGCTACAAATTTCTTTGTTCTGTATTTTTAAAGTATATGGCTATACACACTGAATATATGCTTGTATAGCTATGTATCTGAATTGGGTCACGTTTTCCACATATCACTTGATACATATCAACTTCATAAGCTACATAATTAAATCATATAGTATAAAGTAGAATATCCATCCTGCAGTTGTTGCCTCTGTATATGTCCTTCAAATGTGCGGGGGTTGCCTCGATTCATATTCCACAGCAAAGAGCTGCTTGGCTGTGCTAGTGTGTGTGTCTGGGATAAAAGGGACTCTAAAGTGCAAGTGACAGTTTGCTGCATGCTTTCCTTCTTTGTTGCTTGAAGGCAGCCTTCAGTTTTTCCTTTTAATTTTCTTGCATTATTAAATCCAATCTCTTAAAATATCAGTGCTTTCTAATAACTTTTTCCTCTTAAATCAAGCCTTATTTCCCTATAACCTTTTAAGAATCCCCACATTTATTGGGTTTTTCTGTTTCAAGTAATTCAGTGCCTCTGTAAATAATAAATGAACTGTTTGACCATTTTCTTCTCTATTACCTCCACTGGTAAGGAAAGACTATAGATGTTTTTCAGGCAAAAATAATCTATAGGGCAGTCTATATCTAGTTTATGCTGGACAAGAGCCTGGAAATCTTAACTGCTTTCTTCACAGACTGTAAGCCCCACTTGCTTAACGGTTGTTTATGGATTGTATCGAGTTCTAGCTCTTCAGTGTTCTTGATGCTCATTTAGATGATTTCTTTCATTCCTTAAAATGCAGGATAATTCAATAGCACGCACTATATATTTTCATTGTCCTTATAATTTACATTTCAATCTACTTTTGCTCTCATAAGCTCTGACAATTTAACTGGTGACTTATCTAGCTGCTTTTTATATGGAGAAGATGAAACCAATTAAAGATACAGCAGCAATTCAATTCGGTGGCTGATGATATGCAGCAGCTCTGCTGGGTACCCACAGGATCTCGTCTGGATTCCACTAGCAGTTTTGTCTCCCTGCTTCCTAGATTCACTCCAGCATTGTTGTTGAGTTTGGGTTTTTTTGCTGCATCCCTCATAGGCACAAATATTGTACTGCTGACTATTTCTTTGTTAGCAGAGGGGTGACCTGGGAGAAGGAAATTCTTGTGTGCAGTGCCTGTTACTGAGTTTACCAGAAGGAAAAAGATCTGAGAGCAAAGGCCTGGAAAGTTCTTATTTGCCCTTGTCAGAAGGACTGCGTGGATCCATCATTGCAGAGTGTGTCAGATTAGTTTCATCTTGAGTGGAAATTCAGTAACTGAGCAAAATTTATGGTGCTTGTGGTTTATTGAAGAATAGTTGCCTGCCTCATCCTTATATAATTTAATAGCCTACAGAGCATCTTCCAAGTTTCAGGACAAGACAAGCTGTTTTAAAGAAGTGTACCTCTTATTTGCGTACCTCGGGTACAGCTGTGGGTCCCACAGCTTTGCTCTATGTGCACAGAGCGATAAGAGTTTGAAATTCAGACTTTCAGAGGAACTGGGATCAGCCATGTACTGACCAAGGTGCAGGTTTGCTCACAGAGCCTAAGCCGATTGGTCTTAATTTAAGCATCTTAAATGGCTAATGTCAAGCAGAGCCTCTTGTACCCCTGGTGAGGTGTGGAAGGTGAGGTGAGCTAATAGAATGATGAATTTTTAGAGGGTGGACTAAAAAGAGTTCAGAAGTGCTTCCCCTACCCTCTGCCCTTCTTGACTATCCACTTAAGTGTATCATGCTCAAGTCTGTAAGTGGCTGAGCTGCCACAGGGAGAACACTCCTCTGTTTTACACTAATTTGCCATTTATTTTGGCTTGTATATTCTGGAAACACAGTAGCGGTGCCTGTGATAACAGGCATGTTAAGGTGTTAGAAATACTATTTGAATTTAGAGAGCTCTACAGACCATCAACTAGAAACCTCTATATGTGATTGATATATATGTCATGTGTGTATATATATACACACAACATACATATACATATGACATGTGTGTATATATATATCATGAGAGGTAATAGGCTGAAACTGGAGGAGGGTAGATTTAGATTAGAGATTAGGAAAAATTTCCTCACTCTGAGGGTGGTGAGACACCATGACAGGTTGCCTAGAGAAGTTGTGGATGCTCCATCACTGAATGTGTTCAAGGCCAGGTGGGATGGGGCTCTGAGCAACCTGGTCTAGTGGGAGGTGTCCCTGCCCATTGAAAGGGGGTTGTAACTATATCATCTTTAAGGTCCCTTGCAATCCAAACCATTTTGTGATTCTATGATATCCTATAGCTTCTGTTCACTAGTGGATTCTAGCTCCAGTGAAACCTTGTGTCTTACAGGCACAATGTGTTTTTACAAGCTTAGGTATTTTTACTCTATGGTTAGTGTCCTTAGAATTAGAAAAGTCTTGCTGGACAGTACTGGCATGCTGTGAACTATTTCTGCAGCAGTGCAGGCTATAGGATCTTGCCACTGAAATTAATGCTTATGCCTGGAACTCAGCTTGTGCAACATCACAGTAGAAGGCTGTGAGGGAAGAAGGATCAAGACTAAATTCTGGTAAGAAGTACCTTGTGGTCTACTAAAATATATTCCTAAAATTGTCTTCCTCTTCCTCAGTCCTGTTTTGAATAGAGAGGGAGTTTGAATGAAGGTACATCAATCAATACCTCCGGATGTGCCTGCAATTTACCTTGAGCCTTCCATATGAAAAATGCTGTGAAAGGGTCAAAATACCACTTAAAATGTCCTGTTTGGAACATATGTGTAAATGAGCTGAACAAATGGTACATGTGCTTAGTTGAAGCCTTTGGGACAGATCCTCAGCTTATAGAGAACTGACTTGGCTGTGGCTTTGGGGGAGATGGGCAACAGGAAAGCAGAGCTCTGCCAGTACTTTGCAGCGAGCGTAGGTGAACTTTGAAGTTGAGTGAGCTTTTATGTTCTGATTGCTCTTTATTATTTGTCATTTCTATTGAGCCTTCCCACTGGCTTGGTATTAGCTATATAAAATTTGTCTTCATGAAGGTGTAGAAATGTGTCATAGTCTCCTTTTTGTTTTGCTTCCTAAAAAGCACTGCATGCTGGGCAAAGTGAGACAAAGTAGTGCGTGTTTACAAACTGCAGGTAAAGAATAGAATAACAGGACCTTTGTGAATTATTCTGTATGCAGTTTTAGCTTCCTAATAGAGAAGCTTATTGTGAAATGAGTTTTGTTCATCAGGGTTACACCACGCTGACATTTTTGTGGCAGAGTTTCAGTAGACCTAAGACTGAAACAGAAATGGGCATCTCTTTGAAGTTAGCAATGTGTCATATTAAAGAGTTAAGCCATGTCAGTTTGGTCTTCGGCTACTAACTTCAGCATCCCTAATAATCATTTCATGCTGCTTCACAAAGTTTCAAAATTTCATGCTGCTTATTATGGATATGGCAGGAGGAGGGAATAATGTTGCTGGAGTTCTCTGGTTTGCCTTTTTTTTTTTTATCCCAGTGGTGGTTGAGGAGGGAGAAAATTTGGACGGCTTTTAAACTTGTCTTAGTTTTGCAGACATTGCTCCTTGTTATGTTGTTCTCTGCTACATTAAGAAACTCTTTAGCCACTGGCATCTTATCCCCAAGGACACACCTGTAATCAAGTCTCTTTCAATCTTTTTGATAAAACAAATAGACTGAGCTCTCTCTTACTAACCATTGTAAGGCACTTTCTCCTCTGGCTTTAAATATTCTGGTGCTTTTCCATAGCATCCTTATTTATTTCACCAACATCTCTGAACAAGAGTTTTAACAATTCCAGTAACAGTTTCTGTTCTGCAATAGGCAGTGGCGGGAACCACTGTCCCTGTGTTCTATACATCCTAGAAAGCCTTACTGCTTTAAAATTGCTTGGGTAATTGGTGTTTTATTACTGGGTTTTTTACTGACAAATATGACTCTTTAATCCATCTTGACTTATTTCCTTGCCAGAATCTCCTATTCCACAAGTAGTCACACTTTCTAGAAACAGCACTTAGCACAAACTTGTACTGAAATACTGTTCTGGGAGTGGACATGTGCATGTCAGAGTCCTCCAGACTGCTGGGCATGTCTGGCCTTTCCTCATCATTATTTACCAGTTCTCCAAACCCTAGTGGTCAATGTATTTAGGTTTACTCCAGATTATTGATAAACTTATTGCCCCTTACTGAAGCACTCACGACAAAACTGTCTGACTACAGCTCCTGGATGATAACCACCACTGTGGAGTGATCACCTTCCTACTGCACCCTAAACCACTCAAAATATCTTATATCTGTCAAGGTCAATTTTATGAATCAGCCCAACCTTCTATAAATTCCTGTCCCACACCTCTCCATCAGTTAAGTAGTTGGGCCCATTTTTTCCTTTTTGCCCACAGCAAACCAGTTTTTGTGAAGCTGAGTCACTTCACTCACCTTACTTGGATTTTGGTATGATATTATCAGTCCTCAGAGATGTATTAACATTAGTACCAGCATGTCAAACATGTCCCAGGGTGTTTTCAGTGTTGCTGTTGATTGCAGCTGCAGCGTGAAGTACTTATCTTTCTCAAGTGATACAAGTATATTCTCCTGCCTCTTTCAAAATGTAAACCAGAAACATTTATTGAACTTTTCTGTCATTATTAATAATTTTATTCTCCTTATGCAGTAATGGGCCTATGTTAATGATAAAAGTCTCACTACACTTTAAAACAAAAACTCTTTGTCATATTTAGTCCTTCTATCATGGATTTCCCCTAGTGTCTTTTGATTCTTCTGTCAGATATTCTGCTTTTTATAGTCTCATGTATATTGACTGCCCTCTGAATTTGTAAATATTTGATTTTATTTTTAACTTGCCTCTTCAGTTTTTAGCTGAAGCAGGATGGATTTTTAGTTTTCCAGTTTCCCATTTCTTGCAGAGTAATGTTGACTCCATGTTAGCCACATCAGAGGTGATAATGATACAACTAGGAATGAAAGAAGACATCGGGCATCGGTGCAATCCTGTGTACAACTGACCTATTGTATGTGATGGTCAAGTGTTATTTAGCCATTAAAGCCTCATGCTGGGTAGTGCTTAAAATATTATTTTAGAGCAAATAAACTCTTAAACTCATGTTCAATGTCACCTAAGGGAATTAATTCTGACTTTCATGGAATTTATTGGAAGCTTAATTCTACCTTTGGGTCTCTCTAAACTCCCAGCCTAATTTCTTTTTTTCTAAATGTCATGAACACATGCTCAAGTGCTGTTTCTATGAGAAACTGACTCCAGTATCACTTCCAAAATTGTAACAATCCACTTTTACAAATCATTGCTTTTTTGTGTTTAACAGTCAATTGTATATCACTTAACCACATGGAGCACAAAACGTGTGCACATGGAATCGGATCATGCTCTAGGCTTGATGTTACGTGCTTCTCACTTTCAGGGATATATTTATTTGGGGGGAAGAGATACTAGATATTGCAGAGGACTAAAGCTGTACCAGCTTGGGATCATTGGGAGTACTTAATGTGAGGTTATTGCTGAGTCAACTGGATTTTTATAAACCTTGTGTTGTGGTTTTGCACTCAAGTTCACAGGAAATCTTGTCTATCTGCCAAAGGAAGCAGAACTGAAGACCTTCTGCCTTCCATTAGTCATTTCATTGCTGTTACTGTATAACATGAACAGTGAAACTTAAGACTAAGAAAGTCAAAGATTAAGACTAAAATAGTTCACCTATCATCATGTAAGAGAAAGCTTGAATATTATTAACGAGTACTTCCATACTTCCTCTTTGAGATGAGATCTCACGTAGCTGAAAGTGTTGGGACTATATAACCTGAATTTTATTTGAGTCTTATCCTTTCCACGGTGTCTGTTAAGAGGACTGAAAAAAGGGAAAACCATTTCCACTGGCCAAAGCGTTAAGAGCCCAAACTGGAAACCACTTGTATGTGCATTACAACCAGTTAGCAAAATGTTCCTGTGTGAGATTCCTCTGATTATATAGATTTCAGAAGTTGTGCTTTTACAATTTCACTTGTTAGGGTATTGCTTTTACTGTAGACTTAACAGGTTTATTTCTGGCTCCAGCAGAAAGCAATTACTGCAGCTACCAAAATATTGAGTCTTGAACTAAAATGTTCAGCTTCAGAATTTCTGGACCCATTTTTTTCCTGTCAAAGCAGAATTTGGTGGTGCTATATCAAGAGGTATTTGATTTGTGGTGCTTTTTTTTAAGAACAAAATAACCCACTCTTGTTAGCTTCCTGGGCACACATCTCTTGGTGGCTTCAACTTCAGTGTAGCCTACAGTTACTTACAGGAATAGAAATAGTGTAACAAACACTGGACGGATTCTAAGTCTTTCTGCAAACACTACCTTCTAAATGCATTTGCCTCTGTTTAGCTCGTTTACATGACTCTTGTTCCATTGGGTTTTCATTCATTATCTTGTTTTGTGAGATATTTAGATTGGGCATGTGTATTTCAGCAGAATTTTTTTTTACACCTGAAAGAAACAGCTGTTTTACTGAAATTCTTACTCAGTGTTAATAGAAACCAAATTTTGGCACTCCAGCCTGTTACACAGCCTGACTCTGCCAACTGCAAGCGCTGGGTGGTCTGTGTCGTTTGAAGCCAACCAATAGCAGCAGAAGGAACCCTAAGTGTCAAATCCTTGCCACAAGCTGCTTGCAGAAAGTGGTAGGACTGCTGCATGCATCTATTGCTCTATCAGATGAGTCAAGCACCAGCAAAGTCTATCTGTGGCTGGTTTAAACAAATAATTGAAACATTTCCACATATTTTTACTGAAAGCTGGGCTTTTGGAAAACAACTGTGATTGTTTGTGGTGTTTTCAATCCTTGGGTTTTGTGTGACTGCTGTGGGCCATAAGGATACTGATAAAGCTGTAATAAAGCTGTAATAATTTCAGGTTTTAATCCTAGTTCAGCTATGTACCTCTTAAGTGTGTTGGGAGAACTTGACCTCTCTGTCTGTTTTCCGTCTGTAAAACAGAGATAAGAATGCTACTCTGTTTGCCAGGGTTATTATAAGGGTAGGTCCTTGAATGCTTATAAAAGGATGTTAGCGGAAAAATAAGCTTAAAAAAGTTTAGATGTGCCTATATGTCATGTACATAACCTGAAGAATTTGTGTTCTTAGTTTAAGAGTGGGAGTATGAAAGCCATACAGTCTCGTAGCAGGAGGGCTGAAAACGAGGTTAGATGCTTTCATAGAGAACTCTATAAAATTCTCCTTTCTATTAGGTGGTAAAGCTGATGCTTTTGGGTACAGAGTTCCTTGCCATGTTCCCAGTAGGGGATTGATTCTTCACACATCTCTTTGAGTGCATAGCCACTTAGCAACTTCCTAGGCTAAAATGTTTTCTCCTATCAAAAGCTTAGAGCTTTTGTATTGTTGGTTGGTTTTTATTTTGTTTTAAGAGACCCTAAGTAAGCGAGCTGGAAGTCTCACCAGTAGCTGTGATTCAAGTGAAATTCCTGCTGCTAATTACACAGGCTTTTTGCTAAAGGTGGTAAATAGAAATCATTCATGGGTCCTTAGAGGCCTCAAAATCATTCAGTATTCATGGTAAATATATCAGGGAACTTCACAAGAGAATAATTTTAAAACAAGGCCTGGTCAGCTATTTAATAATATAGTGATAGCAAGGAGAATATCTAATAACTAGCAAGACTGGCTTTCAAATAGAAAATAAATCAGTGTTAGAGGAGTGTTTTTTTCAAAGAATCATAATTACTATTAGAGAAACATTTAGTTATTGTGTCAGTTCTTTATTGCTTTACAAGCACTTACCAAGGCAAAGACACTTTATTTGATTATTTAGGAAGCTGCAAAGCCAAATTTATTCGCATGACCCTTATCTGAAATGGGCAGCTCTCAATTATAATGTCTAGTCTCAAAATATAAAAACCTTTTACTGGACTGGGTGTAATATCTGATGCCAGCCCATATTCACTGGTTTGCCATGTGAAGGGACACTTCCTGACTTTGACCAGCTGTACACAGCTATTTAGCTTTATTTAAAAGCCAAATTTAGAATAGCTACACTAATTCAGTGGGAACTACAGACTTGCAGAGAAAGGCAAGTCCTTGCTGTAGGATAACTTCCACCTCATGGTGGTGGTCATGGGAAACCTGGACTGCAGCCTCCAGAAGAACATTAAGGGGTGGGCGGAAGAGAAAATGCTAGCAGTCTTTGCCTGCATCCTTCAGGCCTTGGGTCTGTTTTGGTCCAAGTGGCCAAAGCAAGTTGGCCACTGAAATGGCAAGAGCAGGGCGTCTTGGTAAATTTGGGTTGTTCTGGAGGGTTTTGGGCCCTTTGGCAGGAGAGATGAAGAACTTCAACGTGGAAAATGTAGAGAGGTGGGGGCTTGTGCCCTTGTGCTGGTCTTGAGAGTTCATCTACAATGGTTGATTGTGTTCATCTAGACAATGTTAGATGGATTGTGCCAAGAGATGGCATGGTCTAAGGAGGAGATAAAGTTGAATTAATTAGGAAAGGCTGGGTGGGGTTTTTTAATTTCCTACAGGTTCTTTGTGTCTATCACCACATTGGCATGAGGGAGAAATTGTTCCTGTGTTTCCAAAGCTGATAAAGCTCTGCTGTGTGATACTGTGTTCCTGCCTCTTCTACTAAAACTACTAATGAAACAGTGCTGTAGCACTGAGAGGAAAATATGCCCTTAATGAACCCTGATGAATATTTACACCTTAGAAAGGGATGAAGTTGTATTTTTGAGGGGAAAGAGTAAAGACATAGTACTTCTGATTTTTTTTTTTTTTTTTGTTATGGTGTTCTATATTTTCCAAACACTTGATAAAGTTTATGCTTAACTGTGGTGCTGTAGTAAATTCCTAACAGAAAATATTTTCTGTCATTATGTTACCTTACAAATTTCTCTGTAGATCTTATTAGATGAGCCTCATGAGCAATCCATTAAAATGGGTGCTCTGGAATTTGCAAGTTTTCTGTGTAGTTTCTGTACACTTCTGTTTTCCTGAATGAGGGCATAATGGATGTGACTTTCTAGTCACAATTCATTGGCATATTGCTGGGGCTGGTGTTTAGCAGGCTGTGCAGGAGGAAAGGCCTACACTTCTTGCAGATACTTATCTTATGTGGGCTCAATTCCCTCAGGTACAACTCATGAGAATATGTGAACTAGTCATGGTTAACTGAGCTAATGCACATAGTCATAACTGGTTTACTTCTAAAATAATATCTACTTTTCTCTAATGTTTTAGGCCTCTTTCTCCTCCTTGAGAGCCTCTTATAATGATCACTTCTGGTGTATGTCCACATAGTGATGGAGATGCTGCTTTTACCTGCAAAACAGAAGTGGAATACCTGCTGTAGGTTCACATGCTGAAGGTTTCTTGTTTTCCTGTTCTGACAAACTATGCTTTGTAAATTTGACAAGTTGAAGCTGTTGAGAGCACTCTTCCCTGACCCCCATTCTTCACTAATTAACTTAAATGGCCTTTACTGATATTTTTTGGTTTATCTGAACTGAGAATTTGTGGAATGTGCCTTGTGGAATCTTAACTTTCAAATTAGGATTCTGCAATTTCTTGGAGGGATGACAGAGTGAGGCAGTGAAAGAGCAGTTGTGATTTGTCATACTGAGTTTGATATATTGGGGGGAAAAATGACTTTCAGATATGCTAGCTAGAGTTAAACTTGCCACAGTTGTTGATTCTTCCTTCTACCACTAAAAATAAAAGTAAGATAAGGAGGAAAAGATATCACAGGAGTAGAATTTGTATCAAGATAAGTGGAAAATATACATGTATACTGAAGGTTAATAATTACTTTAGTAGTCACAAGTTAAAGAGATTTGCAGTGATGCAGTGAGTCAAGTATTATGATCATGCTTCTTATTTCTGCTTGAGCCTCTCTTGCTTCTCAATAAGCTTTGGCTGCAAAAGCACATAATATTCTTATTAATTGATTATTTGGTTTGTAAGGAGGAGCTGTTCGGCTTTATTGGTGCAGCAGCGTGTGATTTAGAAATGCTAAAGTGAGTGCTCAGTAAATTTGGGACATAGGAGAATAGTGTTGGTTATGCTGCCTTTTCACCTTCTGACAGACCTCACTGTTTAACTATTAATCACATTTATTATAGTTGTTTCTGATGGTCCCATTGCTCTAGGCATTGTATACGCATGGTCTTTGTGCCTAAGAGGTTTCCATTTCCAGGGCAGGTATGTGATGAGGTGTCATGGGTATGGTGGCTTGGTTTAACCCAGCCCACCTCCCTATGACTAACTTGAATGTCATCAGGAGACTGAAACTCCAAGGTTCAATGTGCAGTTGGTGGAGAGAGGGAGAGGCTCTCCCATGGGACAAATCAGTTTGCTCTAAGATCAAAATAATCCCCCATGAGTATTCGTTTTCACCAACTGTCCGGTTACTATGGGGCAACAAGGTTCTTAACTGAGTTGCTTGAACTGGGACAAGCACTGGTAAGAGTGAACTGTAAGATGGCAGTAAGTAGTGTTTGAGTTCCCTTATTTTTTTAAATGAATTTGCTTGAGATAGAAGAAATAAAAAAGAGGAAGAAGGCAGAAGAAAGAGTATTGAAATGGTGTGGAGAAGCTAAGGAAGAGAGAAATTAAAGGAACAGAACTGGAGAAAAAATAAAATCAGGTTGAAATTCTAGGAAGGGCTCCAAATACTTGAGGTTTTTTGTTTCTGTTTTCTGAGGTACCTTTGCTGTTTATTCCTCTTTGCTGAATTGGCTACTTATGGTCTCCAACATCTGAATATCTGAGCATGGTTTATTCTTTCCCTTATTTACAAGCAGAACACACATTGGTAGAGAAATTACTTTATCCCATATTTGGATATGAAGCTGAAGCACTAGGTTGAGTTTCTACTTTCCTCAAAAGATTAATGGCAAAGGATATATACTATCCTGTGTGGAGGGGGGCAAGGAAAACAAAGTGATTCAAAGGTGCTAATGCAGTCACCCTTGTTTTGTCACTTCTCTGACAGCAGTAAGTGTGCTCTCTCATTACACCAAGAGATGGGGGAGAGCTCCCAAAAGCTGGAAAGTTGCATTTGAAATTCTTTTTGAGTGTGATCCTTTGCCTGAATGTAAGTGACCCTGAAGTGCATTGACCACAAATTCGTAGAACTATTCATTAAAGCAGAACTCATGCTACTGCCTATGCCAGAAACTGGGCTTGGAGTTGTGTTTAACTGACATGCAATGACTTGGTCTCCCTGTCTACAACTGACAGATGCGATAGCTATTTTTGACTGACAATAGATTGAGACCTGCAATGATATAATATTGCTTTCAGATGTTTTCAGATTGCAATAGGAATCTGTGAGTTGCCTGAGGTCAATAGTAACAAATTTATGTCCCCTACCTGGAGGAGCTGTTTCTGTTTCTTGTGACTAACAAAAAGGCATCTGCTTCCCCATTTAATAGCAGCATCCTCTGGAAAGTTGTTCAGAACACTTATAACCACCTGCTTGATAATAGACATGTAATACAGATCCCCATTCCATAGTATTAATTCCAGAAAATTTTATACTGAGCAAAACTTGCATGGAAGCTTTTAAAAAGAAAAGTGAGCAATGTCAGGGACTAGTGCTTAGAATGTATCACGATACATAAAAGTGATGAAATCCACATAAAAAATGAGTTATATCATGTTCAGTGCTTTGGAAACAGCTAAAAACAATAGAAATAGAGTAGAATTCCATGCAGAGAAATATGCTCAAGGTGCTAGAGTCAGAAGATGGCAGTAATGACATCAACATCCCTTGTCTTTATTCCTTACCTTGAAAATAAGTACAACTAGCACTGTTAGAATTGTGAACTTTCTAAAACAGTGAAAGCTCAGAGTGCTCTGGAAAATATTGACTAAAAATAAAAGGTTGGCTAAGCAAGTCTCCTCCTGCCCACTCTTGTTCCTTCAGGATCAGCCTACTTCTTCAGGTTTGCTTTCATAAAATGCCACGGTGGCTTCCTACAAATGCTGCAACACCCGCTCTGGGTGTTTAGGAAAAGCCCCTTTATTTCCTCCAAGTCCTGGCTGTGTCTGCTCCTGCTCTTCCCTGCAGTGTCCCTTGCCGTGCTGCTGCTGTGGGCTCTCTTTTGGTTGCATGTGGTTTTTTTCTGTCCCTGTCATCTCAGCCTGCATGTGAAGAGCTTTCTCCACTGAGCATGTTCAGGTGTTTTCCAAAGGGAACATCCCCTCTCCCAGTACAGGGTTTCATCCACCTCGAGTCAGCAGCCAGCATGAAGAGCCAGGTACTGCATCTTCTGCTCTTCAGCCTTTTAAAAGAAGCATAACATATAGTAAGGTACAGGCAGGCAACTAAATATTGCACATTACAGCTCTCTGCAGTTTCATTAATTTTATCTATAAATTGAGCTACAACCATGAAAAGTTGTTTCATTTTAGAAAGACTCTTATCAGAGTACTCTGACCCCTATTCTATTATATAGGAAGATGAGTTTAAGTTCTAAATTCACTGCTCATGGAGAACTGTTAGGCTGTTTGACATTTTCAGACTATTTAAATGTTGCTGCCTTGCTGTACCTTTCTACTTGTATCTGTCTACAGTATTAATATATTGCTCTTCCAAGATGCAGTATTTTGAAGATAAACTCCTAGATCCAGCATGTTGTGGAGTTTCCTGGAAAGTGTCATTGTGTTTCTGTATAAAGGTGAACTCGTATTTATTTCTAAATAACTGGTAGCTGGTAGGTAGGGGGTTTTTGCCTTCAGAAGGGAAGAAACCTATTAAGGAAGATGATGCGTAAGAGATCAGTGCCAATGTGTCTGGCATTGATTAATGATTTCATCCTGTAGCCAGATTAAAAAAACCAAACAGCTGGTATATATATTGTGCACATAGTTAGCTGCAAATGTGCTGATAACTTGGTGGGAGTGGAAAAATGGACAAGTTACCACTTAAAGGGTAGAGACAACAGGGCAGAGGTTCTACTCCCTGATGTTCAGTGAGCTGGCCTACTAGTAACTCCCTGGTACTAAAGGTGATGTGCAGCTGTGGTATAAGGTTTTTTTTAGGTGTAGTGTGTCTGTATGTGCATGTGTACATTGTGGGAATAGAGGGTGAGCCCATATGGAGAATGAAGCCAATGCTGGAGACAGTTTTATTTTTCATAATAAATTGCAATCAGGAAGACAGATGGGTGAAGTTGCAAGTGATTTGAAGAGAACTGTACAAGATGTTAGTTTCTTTAACCCCCACCCCCCCGCCCCATCCACCCACAACAACAGAAATTTAACAGATCACGTTCTAGACCCACATTTACAGTGCACAATATAAGGAAGTGGAAACTTTGATCTACCCTTTGAACTTTACCTCCAACTTTCACCTGTGAATCCTGCTGGCTAACCTGTAACAAAGATACTGCAGAATAGGTAGCTCTGTAGTGAAAGCTGCAGATTGTGCGTGTTTATTTGTAAGTACATACATACTGCTTGCCCTGGGGGAGAAAAAAATAGTTTACCGTATTGGATTATAGACTCATACAATGGTTTGGGTTGGAAGGGACCTTGTAGATCTAGTTCCAGCCCCCCTGCCATGGGCAGGGACACCTCCCACTAGACCAGGTTGCCCAAAGCCCCATCCAACTTAGTCTTGAACACATCCAGTGATGGGGCATCCACAACTTCCCTGGGCAACCTGGGACAGTGTCTCACCACCCTAGTGAAGAACTTCCTAATCCAAATCTTCCCTCTTCCAGTTTGAGCCCATTACCCTTTGCCCTGTCACGACAAGCCCTTGCAAAAAGTCCCTCCCCAGCTTCCTTGCAGGCCCTCTCCAGATACTGGAAGGCCACAATAGGGTCTCCTTGGAGTCTTCTCTTATCTAGGTTGAAAAACCCCAGCTCCCTCAGCCTGTCTTCACAGGAGAGGTGTTCCACTCCACTGATCTTCTTCATGGCCTGTCTCTGGACCTGTTCCCACAGGTCCATGTTGTTCTTGTGTTGGAGGCTCTAGAGCTGGATACAGTACTCCAGGTGGAAACTCATGAAAGCAGAATAGAGGGGGAGAATCCCCTCCCTCGACCTGCTGGCCACACTGCTTTTGATGCAGCCCAGAATATGGTTGACTTTTTCTGGGCGGCACTTGCACATTGTTGGCTCATGTTGATTTTTTCATCAACCAGCACTCCCAGCACCAGACTGATCTTTATGTGTACTGAACTTCTCAAAGAAAGATGAAGTTCTCTTTATGCACCCATCAGGTATATGACTCTATGTACATGGAACAAAGTTTCTCTTGTATCTCTAGGAATCTGCCTATATCCAGGTAGCTGAGTGGCAGTCAAGTCTTGGTGACCTAAGCACCACCAAAGAAGCACATAGAACTAAGAAAAGATGTTTTCTTATCCTTTAAAAGCATGTGGGTTGTGAAGTATTCCTCTCATTTTTAGGATGATGAGCTGTATTGTCTACAGGGGCAGAAGTAGCCTGGCTCATGTCTGTGAGCCAGCTTTCTGGTGGAGGTACGAGAGATGGTGTACACACTAGAAGGCAGGGGATGAGTTCCTCCATGTTTCCATTCTAGCTTGGTAGCAGGCTTGGATATTTACAAACTAGCTTGTTTGTGAAATACTTCAAAACCATACATATTGATTCAAGTCTGTGAGCTGGTTTGTTTTGTTTTTAATAGGTTTTCTTAGTGAAATGCGTTTAGTGTCATAAAGTGATAGTACCTTCAGCTGTTTATACAGGGGCAAGCCAGATCATTTCGGGTGAGTAAAAGGAAGAATTAAACTTCTTCTCTCATCTGACATGGTGAGGGAGCAGTTTTATGTAGTCAAGAAGCCTTGAGCAACAGGCTCAAGAAAACTTCAGAACTTATGTTAATATTTTCTTCTTTTAGCCACTTGAGACATTGAATGAGTTATTAGTAACAGCAAAATAAGCTCTCATGATCTACACTAGAATGGGATCAGACTTGGAACTTTGTTTTTGCCATTTTTATAAAATAATGCTCTATAGGGCACATTAGCCCAGAAAGGTGGAGATGTAGCAAGACCATCTTTTAGGGGGTTTGGTTCTTTGTTCTCGCTCAAAGGTTGCTGGTTATATACAGTCATGTAATTGCTTCTTGGCTGATGTCAGAGTTCTGGAGCACAGCTTGTCCCTGTCTTGCTTGATGGTTTACCACTGAACCAATATTATCTGCCTGTTTGAATTTCAGTGGTTCCTTTTGGCTGTAAAATGAGATGTAATTAAGGTAGGTTTGTTTATTTTTAGATTATACATTCCTGATTGGTAGCACGTTTTCTCATTGCCCTTCTCCAGTGATACAACTCTTTTTAATAGTTGGATTTCATCCCACCACTATACATTCCATCCTCAAAAATGCTGTCAATGTCTGGAAGACTACTATAATCCTCTTGTGTTACACGTTATCTGTTGACTTTGTCATGAGTCTATTTCATTGGAATCCAAGCAGCGGTGTTAGTGTAAAAATTAAACTTTGACAAGACTCTACCCAACCATTAACCTCATGTCCCTGTGATTTCTGCTTGCAGTCCAGTCTTGTTGCCTTTATCTTTTAGGGCAGTTCCTTGCTGTATTTTAGTTTTCTGTAATGTTGCCTATTTCCCTGTGTACCATTCAATTGGATGTTCTGGTAAATGCTGATAGATGTGGCCTGGTCATATTTATTTCATTTACAAAATAACCTGTGTGTTGGAAGGATTTTTGCTGGCTTTTTGTGTTTTTCTTTTTTTTGTTGTTGTTTTTTTTTTATTGGATCTGCCCAATTTCCATTTGCAAATACATATTGTATTTTAAACTTTTTTTTTCTAGATCTACAACTTTATTCCTTCATAGTTTCTTCTACCAAAAATCCTTATACACTGTGGGAAGATGAGTGGCTCCGGAGTTGATACAGTGCTTGTTGTTTAGCAATGAGGTTATTACCAGATCAGTGTTGTCATTAACTGAAATATTCAAGGTTTGGGTTTTTTTGTGCTATTATATTCCTAATTTTAGTTTGTCCTGTCCTCACTGCAGTCATTCTGCATCTTGTTTGTTTTCCTTTCTCCCAGGAAAGTGTATTTGAGTTCAGAGAATCCTTTATAAGGTTTTATCCTGATTTAGTTCAGCCTAATGTTTGGCTTTACATGCTATGATGTCTAAGACACAGATGTCTCTTCTGATCGGTATTTTTTTTTTTTCAGATCCTTGTAAATTGTTTTTCTAACCTCTTTTTGCTTTATCTAGTTAGAGGTGAGGATCTTCTCTTCTACTCTTCTTCGCCTTGCTTACGAGGCAGATCTGTTTTCTTTGGTTGACACCTTCCCTTGGAAGAAGTATTAAGCTTCTCTGCTTTTCACTCCCTAAGCTCCCTGGACCTCAGTAAATCACTTAGTTTATCAATAATTTGTGGTGCTAAACACAAATTCCAGAGTTGCTTTTGCTTCTTCCCTTCTATTTAGTTCATAAAGAAACAACTGGTGATCACTTGATTGAGGGTTGTTTTTCTACAGCTTGTTCTT
Organism: Coracias cyanogaster; assembly: GCA_033124195.1. Taxonomy (NCBI): domain Eukaryota; kingdom Metazoa; phylum Chordata; class Aves; order Coraciiformes; family Coraciidae; genus Coracias; species Coracias cyanogaster. Next base: position 5,835 of record JAVSBS010005614.1, on the reverse strand, counting down.
TGCTACTGTTTTTTCTTACCAGCACCACCTCTGTGTTTCATGGCTCTGTGTTGTTGTCCAAGCAATTCACATTGATAGGGAATTATTCCAGCAGTTTCTCACTGTGCCTACTGTTCTGGCTGGATCCTTTCTACTACCTACCAGGCTACTTAAGTGATGTTTTCTTTCTCCTTGCTGTTCTGTTCTCTGCTTTCCCTTTATCTCCAATTGTGTGCTTGTTTGTGATTGTCCTTATACTCAACAAAAGATAGTAGCGTGCTGTAATTTTTTGGAGTGGTGCTGACACCTAAATAAAGGACCATGCTTTGTTTTGGACTGGGGGGGATTTGTTTGAGATACGTGAACCTCCAAACTCTGCTCTGGATAGGGATGCTGAATACTAGTAAGTGGGAGCACCAGGTGTGAACTGATGTTGCCTCCACTGTCTAGCCAGGGTAGTGTTCTCACTTGACCAGACAAGGGTTGCTGTGTGAAATTCTTCACTGGTAACTTCAAAGTGTCAGGCTTTGCTGCTGCACTTCTGCCCGAGGAGCTTTTTGCAGAGGCAGGAAATCTGTCCCAGGTTAAGACAAATGTGTCAGGATGGGTCCTACCAACATCTAGAGCCCTAAAAGAAAATAATCATAGAATAGTGTGTGTGTGTGAAGGGACCTTGAAGACCCCTGCCATGGGCAGGGACACCTTCCACTAGAGCAGGCTGCTCAAAGCCCCATCCAGCCTGGCCTTGAACACTTCTGGGAAAGGGCCATCCACATCTTCCCTGGGCAGCCTGGGCCAGCATCTCACCATCCTTTACTGGGAGTAAAGAACTTCTTCCTAATTTCTAATCTAGAGCTACCCTCTTTCGTGACCGTTACCCCTTGTCTTTTTACTACATTCCTTGAAGAAGGGACCCTCCTCAGCTTTTTAAAGATACTGGAAGGGCACAATAAGGCCTCCCCGGAGCCTTCTCTTCTCCAGGCTGAACAAGCCCAACTCTCTCAGCCTGTCGCCACAGCAGAGAGGTTCCAGCCCCCTTGATCCCCTTCGCACGTTGCGTGCGGCTCTGAAATCTCGGGAGCTCTCCCGTGAAAGACACACGAGTGGATTTAAACGCAACCCGGTGTTAACGGTGCAGTTCCCCTCCGGGTTCGGGACGGGACCCAAACCGAGGGCGAGCAGAAGCACAGGGGGAGAGCTCCTCCCGCTGCGGAGCCGCCGGCGCGGCTGAGGCAGCTCGGCGCGCTGGTGCCGGGAGGCATCGCCCTCCCCGGCGGGCCGGGGCGGGGAGCGGCGGAGCCGCGGCCGGTGCAACACCCCCCCCTGCGGGCGGGCCGGGGATGGATGACGCGGGGAGCGGCGTCGGGTTTAGTGAGGAAAGAGGCTGCCATTCGGTGGGGAGCACCGCGGGTTAACGCGCGCCCAGCACCGCCGGAGCGGCGGCTGGAAGTTGCGTTCCTGCCTCAGGCCAACCCCGTTGTGCTGCTGGGGCGAAGCGGTGCCTACTGCGGGTGCCCAGCGCTCTCCTTCCCTGTGCGAATTCGAGCTCAGGTGGTCGGTCGGCAGCGCTTGTCTCTGGCGGGAGGCACGCTGCTTGGGGTAAAGAAGTTGCCGGTGCAAAGCAATTTTTAGAATTGGGTCCGAGGTTGCGTCTGTGCCTGCGCATGACGGCCTGGAGCGCAGCGCTGCCCGGGGGGATTCGGTGCTGAGCGGCTAACTCTCTCGAGAAAGTAAAGTGAATAATGGTGAAAATGACTATTTTCCGCTGCGAATGCCCGCCAGCTGTTGGCAACAAAGGACCCTCTGAGGAAACCTGCCGCTTCTCGCCCGCCTGGCTCTAGCAGAGGGTCGCTTCCTCCCTTCCCATCCCCGCCGCTCTCAGCCGCGGTTCCCGTTCTCCGCTTCACGCCATCCCTGCATCCACTCTCCATCCCCGCTGCAACCAGGGCAAGAGCAGCAAGCCCAGATTCGCTGGCACGACGCTGCGCTTCAGCCGCCACCGATAGGAGCTCTCTGCCTGTCTGTGTGTGTGTGTGCGCGCAGCTGGGGTGGAACGGGGATTAAAAAAACCCCCAGCCCAGCCCCTGAGGAGCCTTTCCGCGGCTGGCGGGGCGGGGGGGGCCGGGGTTGCTGCCCCCCGCCGCGGCGGTGCAGCGGGGCCGGCTCTGCGCGGGCGCGGCCGGCGCCGGGCTCGGGGGGAGCCTCCCGCCCGCCCCCCGCCCGCTCCCCGCGCCTCCCGCCGCCACTTCGGCGGCTCCTCCGAGCGGCAGCACCGCGGGCTCCGGCGGAGCTGCCGGGGCCGCCGCCGCGCCCGAGCTACCGATGCGGGGGATATTTGCAGGGCGGCAGCGGCACCGCGGCAGCGGGGAGGGCAGGTGAACTCCGGGGAAGGATGACCGGCGTCGCCGCGATCGTCTTCCTCCTGCAGCTCTTGCCCAGGGCGGACGGACAGGTCTTCCCAGGTGAGTGCCGCCCGCGCCCCGGCTCGGCTTCCCCGGGCTCGCTCCCTCCGGGGCACCCCCGGCTGCGGGACGTGCGAGCCCCGGGGCAGGCGGCTGTCCGCGGCAGCGCCAACTCTTCGCCTCCCGCTTCCCTCTAGCCGCTCGGCCTCGCCGGGAGCTCCCGGTGCAAGCCCTGGGGCAGGCAGGGACGGAAGCGTCCCTCGGTGGGGGAAGGAGCGGGCTCGCTAAGAGCGGGGCTCCGGAGCCCGGCAGCGCTCGGTGCCCGCGCCGGGCTGGGGCGGGGCGGCCGCGGGGGCCCGGCGGGGTCCTGCCGAGGCTGGGACCGCGGCGCGGGGGTTTCGGCCCGGGGAGGCTCGCTCCTTGGGAAGTTGCGTGTGGTGGGAGGTGAAAGCATCGCCTTTACCCTCGGATTCGCGACATTCGAGTCCTGCTTGTAGTAACCGGCCTCTCCCGAGCCCGAGGCGGGAGTTCGCCCCCGGAGGATGCGCGGCGCGGGGGGAGCCGCTGCCTCTCTCCCCGGGCCGGGCAAAGGGCTCGGCGGTTGTTCTGGGAAGTTTAGCGGCAGCTTTTTCTCCCCTTGCATTTCACAGCTCCAGTAACTTTCTCGGGGGGGGGGGCTCGGCTCCTCGGAGTGGCTCCTTCCCAGTTGTCAGTTCCTCTGGCACCCTGCGAAGGAATACTGTGCTCGCTGGCATGTGTACATTAATAGTAGCCGGCTATTTGCCCCTCCACAAGTTCCTTTAGGCATAGTTTGAATTACTTGAAGATGACAGGTGCTTAGAGACAGTTTTCTCCTATTGTGCTATTTTGTAGGTAAACCAGAAATACGTGCGGTCTTGTTTTTCTCTTGGATCTTGTAAAATAACATTGATTTTATATTAAAATATAAACAGTTGTAACTTTCTGAGTTCATGTATCTAGCTTCCTAAGGATTTTTTTTATTTTTTTTTCCTATTTAAGACAGGTAAAAATTTTTATGCTTAGGGTAGGGATAAATCTCAGTGCTTGTGACATGGATTCGTACCTCCAACATGCCTAAGTTGAGTTCGTCTCAAACAGTGGGAGAATTTTTCTTAGTTAATACTGAGAGCTCAGATGACTTCCCCTCGCTTCTCTAGACCAGAAATAGTGCAGAGTGTAGGAGATTCTGAGCATGCAGCCGAAGCATGGCGTGTCTGTCCCTTCAGCGGGGCTCCCCGGTGCTGGCTGGCCAAGAAGAAAGTTTGGGGTGTGAAGGGCCAGGCGGGCAGCGGAGAGGTGGTGGATCCCTGATGAAGTAGATGTTGTAATCAACCCCACAGGGTTTGATACCACCACCGTATCATGTTTACATTGCTAGGCAACTGCACAGACCCGCAGATTTATTAGAAAGGCTTGGAAATGTAACCTAGTTAAATAGCTGCTTCATTGAGTAAGCAATATGGGGAGCTCTCTTTTTTTTTTTTTTTTCTCTTCGATTCCAACTGTGTTTTCGTGTTCTCGACATTTGTCATATCAATTGAGATTAGATCCTTGGCGTTTGATGAATCACTTAGCCAGATGCTTAGGAAGAAGAGTGTTCTGTGCAAATGGCAAACTTTGAAGGGGGCACAAAACACTTTGTATTTGGGGGGAATAACAATGTAATATGAGTTATATGAGGGCATGCAAATGAGTTATATGAGACATGCAAATTTAAGCATTAGCCAAATGTTTTCATTGTTTTCAGAAAGCCATGAAATATATTTTCATCATCAGTTCATTGGGAGTAGTGACCATGGGGTTCTCTATTCGTTAGTATCTCCTTCCACCTCTGATTTTAGTGCTTTTCGTGCCATTCAAAGTAAGAGGAGCTGATTTTAATAAAAGTTTTCTGAGCTGCTTCTGTTATGGAAGTTAAAAGAAAAGAAGGTTTCCTCCTCTTAGACTACATATCTGGCGTGAAGTGTAGTGGCTTGGACTCTGTCCATATAGCTGATGTTTTCCACTCTAAGCAGCAAAGTTTTTCAGATGCACTGTCTCTAAAATTTCAGTGAAGTTTGGAGAGACTCGTTAATACCATCCGTGCATTTCCACATCTTCCATCAGGTGGTGCTGTCTCCACAACTATTAGGATGCAAATACCTCCTGTCTCTTTCTGATTGAATTATTTTTCAAAGCCTAATGTGTTTATTCAGCAGCCTTTTGTTAAACATCCCGAAAAATCACTGTGCAAGAAGTTGGCTGGGTTTTTTGATTTATTTTCTTAAATAATTAGACTAAGGACTAGGAAAGACACAAGTCAAGACAAAATGGTATTCAGTTCCTGCCCAACTCACACAGTAGCTGCTTCTTCATATTATCCACAACGTATAAAATTAGGAATACTACAAAGTGACAGCAGAGTGCTGATGGCTTCTTCCTGGAATATCTGGTTTCAGATTGCTGGAGCTGGTTAATGCTCATTTCTTGATGTAATTTCTGTATTACTCTATAACGCTTTTCCCCAGCGATTACTTTCAGTTGTTGCAGTCTCTCTATTTATTCATAACTGCAGGTATGATTTTGAGGTTCTAAACTTCTTGTTAGCTTTGGGGTCAACTACTGATTTAATTTCTCTACTTTCCTATAGAAGAGAGAGAAGTAACACCAGGTGGTTCTAGTAATTGTCAATTCTTTCAGTATTTCAGAAATTAAGGAACTTTGCTTACAGGGAAGTTTTTTTCCTTAATGCACGTGTGCAATTTTTCCTTCTACCAAATATGTGGAGTATTCTGCAGTTGCTGTGCGCTTTGCCACAGCCTGTTTTATGTGCGTTTTTAGGAGGGATTAAAGTCGTCTGCAGCTGGGAAAAGGCATTTGTAGGAAAGTAGGACAGTGGGTTTACACTGGGACTCTTCACCTGAACACCAGATTACTTTGACACTTGTTTTTCTTCTGCTGACAGTTTGCTTTAATATATATATATATTTTTTTCCCTATGCTGCTCCTAGTTTCGCTGTGGCAGAGCTCATGGATGTTTGCACATGTAGCTGGCTGCTTTCAAAGGCTGCTGCCACATCATAAAGTTACGGCAACTGATAGTCCCTTACATACGGTTTGTCCAGGGAAGATGAAAAGGGAGCAAACTGCAAGGAATTTTTGGGGGAGGATTAAGACATTTACTAGGAGTTCGTTTACTCACAGCATTCGCTGTCAGTAAATTGGCAGTGAAAAACGGGTCTTTCTGAGCAAGCTACTCTGTGTGGCAATTGTTAACAATGCAGCCATTTAACTCAATAATCACTTTTCACTCCCTCTGGGGAGCTGTTAGTGCTCCAATTCAACTTTATTTTTCATTCCTGGCTGGCTTGATTTGTTTTCTAATACATAAACAATTAATATTAAAAAGGTGATGTTGTGAAACTGCCTATTTCTACAGTGGCAACGAAAGGTC
>JAVSBS010005613.1:8543-22129 GCA_033124195.1 Coracias cyanogaster | reverse complement strand
TCTTCCTTCTTGCCCTTTTTGAAGACTGGAGTGACACTGGCTTTCCTCCAGTCCTCAGGCACCTCTCCCCTTTGCCACGATCTTGTGAAAATGATGGAGTGGTAGAGTGACATCAGCCAGTTCTCTCAACACACTTGGGTGCATCTTATCAGGGCCCATGGACTTGTGTGCATTTAATTTTCATCACTGATCACTATCCCAGTCTTCACTGACTAGTGAAACAGACAGGATAGACCTATTATTTCCATTTTTACAGAAAAGTAAAAAAAATAATATAAGATTATATGGTTTACCAGAATCACAAAATAAACTGAAACAAGGACTGTCTGTGTTAACGTTATTTTTCCCAACTTTCTCAGATTTCAGTCTATTTCATTTACTGCAACTTTATTCTATCTTTCTAAATGTATCTCACTTGCATTTTGCCTCGTGGAGGGCAACAAAATTTAACTTTTGGTTTTTTAACACATAGTTACATATATGGTATCTACAGTCATCATAAAAATTAGTTTAACAACCTAGAGCAATTAACTCTGCTGTGTCTGTGGAACACTAATGAACTTTCAATATGAAAATGTAACCTGTGGATTGCTGTGATTACTCTCCATCTAGCTCTGAAACAAATTAATTCCTGTTTTGATTCTATTTTTAACAATGTAAAGGACATAACCTGAAAGATTAGTTTTCTACCATCCTGGTGGAAGAAATAATTCTACCAGACTATTCAATTTTTTCTTCAAAGCCAATTCACTCCTTTTTATTCAAGTTTCAGGACCCATGGTACTGTGATACTTTCAAGAATTGATGGGTACTTGTCCAGTGTTTCCATTGTAATGCCAGGTCACTGACTAGACATTGAAAGCAAAATACTGACATTGATCAATATCACTGAAGTTCAAACTGGACTTTTAAATAGGCCCATATTACTTTTGGCAAGAAAGTCGCTTTCTTAGAAGAATTATTTACATTGCGGGGGGTGGAGGGGAGGAGAGAAAATAAAGAGAAAGTCTGTAATGTATTGTGCCTTTAGAAGAAAATAGCCTTGTTATTATGCATGCAGAAAGCTGGGAAAATGGACTTTATGTTAAATATTAAAAAGTAAGTAAAATCCATAACTATGGATTCCATTCTCCAGCACTTTTGATATTAATTCACAATGGAAAAATCAATTTAAACTCTCAAGATCAAGAAAACTGTTAATATTTATTTAACATGTCATTTTCCATGTCTGGGGAACAAAAGATTGATTTTTTGTGATTACATTACCAGATTTTGTCCTTTGAAAAAAACTATACTCAGACAAAAAATTACTTAAAACAATATACATTAATAAATTCAGCATGAGCACTTAGAAATAATGGGCTAAATAGTGCCTCAAGATGCACAAAATATTCTTGTCAGTGGACAAAACCACATAAATAAATATTTATTCAAAACAGAACACATAATGCTCCCTATCCTCCAAATCCAGGAATTAGAACATGATTTATATTTTGACTGATTGTATTCTGATAAATTAGATGAAATAAACAGAATTATACCAAGTCTGAACTGATTTGACTTTGAAAAACCATGGGGATTCAAGCATGGATCCTTTCCGGATGTTTACATGCACATATGTACACACATGTAATTAAATTAGAGAAGAAAGTGTTGGTTGCCATATTCTCTGATTTTATCACTAGTTAAGTTTTCTAGTTTCATAGCCCTTGGAAGCCTGGACAGACACCTTAAACAGCAAAATTGTCCAGCACACATTCTTACCTTCCAGGAAAATGCTTTAAAGCCCAAGAGCTAAACTAGACTGGGATATAAGGGACTTCTTCACTGTTATTTGATACAGGCTGCTATGAAACTGAGTGTAAGACTGACAGACATGAATCTCTGAACATAAAATAGAGAGGTTTATTTTATGTTAAAGTGCTATTCGATAAAATACCTCTATTTGTAGCCTTGCATGTAGATATAGATATCACCTTTCCTCTCCTCTTTTTCATCTGTGTTATGGCTGTAAAATGGGTACCTAACTTTTTGTATGGGGGATTCAGGACACACATTTTCTTTCATACATCTAGAATACAGATCAAGTTCTGAAGCTAGTGTGATTCCAGGCTGTGTATTGCTATGAGCACCTCACTTGGGATTGTGAATTTCACTGTTACAACCAAGCTTAGATATCCTTCTGGTCTCCTTGTCCCTGTTTTAGATCAGATTCTGCAGTCTGTTCTAATCTGAAAAGTATATTTGTGCTCAGCAAATATATGGATACTACAAGCGCACTGTGGCAACTCTGGCTAGCGCTAGGATTCTTCGTGCCTCAAAATAGTTTGCAGTGTGGAATAGTCATCAGTAATTTAAGAATTAATTAAAATATTATTTAAGGGAATTTTTTTAAAAGTAAAATGGTCAAGAATGCCTTTCTTTTTTCTAAATAAAGGGAAAAGTAGGCTGCTATGATAGATTCCTAGTTCTTTGTTATGATTCCCAGCTATAGATCCAAACCATGCTGTGGACTAATGCTGAATGCTTTCTGGTGAAAGCTCAAGTATTTGTGGATATTTGATTATAAGTGAATAGTATGCGCCTGGAAAAGGCTGCATAACTTTTTGACTGTATGCAAATACTCTGGGTGTTCGAGCACAATAGTTAAAAGATGTCTAACCTCCAATAACAGCTTGAACCAGATGGTTCAGCCCTGCAAAGGATTGAAAATGGCTTTTTCAGCAAATGTCGACCTTTCTATAGGTACAGTCTCGATGCAGTAGGGTTAGAAACTTGTCGGGCTAATTAAGTGTGAAGGGTATGTGTAATTAGTCAAATTTTTAGTCAATGAGCTCATCTGAACATGGACAGTAATAAGGAATGTCAGAAACAGTAATACTTACAATCTGTAATACTCAAACACCTATCAGAGTAGTGTATTCACCTGTGTCATTTTAAGGAGATAATTTTATGTAGTTCAATCTCCCTATTCTCTAGTAATTGAGGTGAGTGAAAATCACACTAAAAGCCTAGGAAGCCTCAGCTCCTCATGATCTAAACCAAATTAGTGTTCGATGACTTGTGCAGTAACTGTACCCCCATTGTCCACAAAAGCATGGACTTCTACATCCCTCTTTAAGGTCTAACCATCTGATCTCCAGGAGAGGACTTTCTGTCTTAATAAAAGACAAGCATTTGATCAGAAAAGTTGTGATCTGAACTCTTTTTGACAAAAAAAAAAAAAAAAAGAAGAAAAAATCAATTGAAGTGTGCTAACTGCAACAGAAGGTACTAACTAAAGCTGTGTTAAAAATCTATGTTTTACAGATTACAAGGCATTTCAGTGCTAAAGTGGGAAAACAGGTTATTGACTAGAATGGAATAGAGAGACATAATTTGAGAAAGATCAATGAAATCGTTCAGTTCAGTTCATCCTTGAGATCAGTATGTTTTAATACCATAGGATGAGAAAGCAGATTTAGAGCTTTCTAGATCAGCCTCACTTGAATCACATTGTTAATATAATTGGACAAAATCAGGATGGAAAGCTGTTAACAAACCAAGAGTATAGCTAGATGCTGACACAGAATAGATCACAAATAGATTGATCATTGTTCAAATATATAACTGAATCTCATTAATGAACCACGTCAAACTTTGGTAGTGTCAAGCTATCAAGAGACACAAGAGGTGACAAAATGAGCAAGCACATGAAAGAGATAACTTAGAGGGAAACAGTGTCAGAAACAAAAGCTATCAAATGAACTGTGAGAACAGATGGAGTGTGAATCACTGCTGTTATAAGGACCTACATTCCAAAGAAAACATCAGTAGAAATAACAACAGTGGATTTCAGATAAAATTTTATAGCCTGTAAAAAAATGCAAAAAGAACAAAGGAAGATAATGCAAGCAAAAGACAGGAAGAAGAAAGTGTAGGACATGTGCATAGTGAGTGGTAAAACACAATATACAGCACGGATGAATAAAGTTTTATTTTTCTTGTTAAATGTTGAGCAGACTTCTGAAGTGATTTTGGCAGCCTAAACAAGTTGTAGTCATCTTTGTGTCAGCTAATTGTAACGCAGGAATATGTGACTGTGGACTAAAATAGTTAACATAGCTAGTTTATGTCTAGGCTAGATGGAATCAACGTGATCGTTAAAAGAAGTTATTGAGTTACTGAGAGAAAAAAAATAACTTTTTCTTTTTTAGTTGTTGCTGATATTAAATTTGCCAAAACTTACGTTCTAACTTTTCAACCATCTTTGTGTGTTTGACTTTTCTACCTTTAACAGGTTGATCAGGACAGAGGTTGTCTTTCCTCTGTGTTTTACAATTGTACAATACAAATGGATTCTGACCTGATGGGAACCTGTGAATTCTGCTATGAATAATATGAAATTCCGTGTTAAATCACGTGTGGTGAATAACAGCTACCAGCTACCAGAAATGTCGGGCAGAAAATTAGTCACTGAAGTATTAATACAGTGCAATATATCCAGAAAAGGTTTGCTTGCTAAGTGTTTGATACAGCATCCTGTAAAGCATGTAGTAAATCACGAACTGTATTAAAATGTGGTTGGCTCCTAAACAACAGTTGGTTTCTAAGGGCAAGAATTCCAAATATATAATACCAGTAACCGATGAACCAGAGCAAATGTATGCTGAGTTTGTGGTGGGACTCTGAAGGAACTCTGACAGTACTTGTGATGGAAGAGATATCATCTTTGCTGACACTATTTGAAACGGGCTCTCCTAGATACACAAAACAGTGCCATGAAAGTCTTCCCAATATCTTTTTATTTTATTTATACTTCCTTTGCAAGTACTGTTATACTATAATAAAGGCTGATGTTGTCCTTGGATACTGTAACAATTGGATTTTCACAAGTACTTAAGTTAGAAGGATGAGACATATGAATAATTAAACCTCTAGTGAATTTTTTCTTTCCTGGACTACAGATAAATTTACATAGCTTTTACTTCTGTGTTTGATATTCCCTTACTAACATAACTTTGTGTATTATTTGATGTAGTTTTAGTTTTGATTTAATTTTGTTTAGCTTTAGATTTTATTGTAAAGTATTGACAATTTCATAGAATTTTTCAGGTAATCTTCCAGAAAGGCTGTATAAAATGCAGTAATATCTCAGGGATTAATACTAGATCCATATTCAGATTATAAATATGTTTTCAACACCATTGCCCTCTCTATTGTGATGTCATGTTGTAAATTCTATCTTTATTTTGTTACCATTCATAGAATCATAGCGATAGTATTGTTTTAATTGGGAGAGACCTTTACAATCACCAAGACCAGTCACTACTAGGTCACCACTACCAGGTCACCACTAAACCATGTCCCCCACCACATCTACATGCCTTTCAAATACTTCTTGGGAATATAATTTCATTACTTCCCTGGGTAGCCTGTTGCAATGCATTACAGACTCCTTTTTATCGTAACTTGCTATTTTCTGGACTTTCCCTCTCCTCTTCATTCATCTCGTTACATCTTTTCTCCCTTCTTCAGGGTTAGGATTTAACAAGCAATATTACATTACATTATCTTAAATGCAATTAATTATTATTTTTATATCTCCAGATCACTTGCAGTGTGGATCTCTTGCATTTGTGGATTTATGTGTGTTGATGTGTTTCACACGTTATGATTCAGTTGTCATTAACAAATGTAGTCAAAGTTCACCTTTTACCCTGCCTAGATCAATAATGAGAATATCAAATAATTGCATTCCAAGACACTAAGTCCAGAGAATAATGTTTCTTTTCCAGTCCCAGAAATCATGCAGAAATTACTATTCTAGTATGAAGTGATATTTTTCTTTCATTCATCTCATTTACTATGTTAATGGATAACAATACCAGATGCCTTGTTACTTTCAAAATATATCTGTAGCAAAAAGTATAAACTATAATGAAACTTAACATTCCAGTCTCACTCTGAAAGTCATTAGCCATATTGATTACTCCTCTGAGAAGTTTCACAAAGGACTTACTTCTAACACACTGATAAAAATAGGTCCAAAACATAAATTTGCTGCAATCATTTCTTTAGGGGTCTATATTTTCTGAATGATCCTGCCTTTTTCTTCATTAAACTTTTAGAATTAGATGCATGGCTGGCATTGTTTAAATACTTTATTTTCTTTAGACATAATTCCCCAGGAAGTGTTTGGTTAAAACAAGTGACTGAAATCAGAGTAGTTTCATGGAATCTGATAATGATTTTAAAAACCCATACCAGTAACACAGTGGATACTTGCGAATAAATATAAGTCATTGTTGTCTGGCCTGGAGACAGTAAAAAAATACAATGGAGGTATAGGGTCATTTAAAAAAAAAAAAAAAATCATAATTTGGAGCAAGAAAGAAATGGTTTAGTTACCACAAAAGGCAGGCGCAAACATGCTATTTGCTTATTACTAGCAATGGTTATGAAATTTCCCATACAGATGCTAAAAATACCAAGGAGAGAGATGCTTATAAAACAAAGAACAATTAAACTATTTTTTAATGAAGTAGAAACAAGATATAATCACATCTTATTAATCATCTCAGGGATAGTCACAAAGATGGTGAAAAAGCAGGGCAGGTGAGACTGCCAAAAGTGTATAAAAACAGGAATAGGAAAGCATAATAGTGTAATAAATGTGGCAATGTTCAAATAAGTCTCAGGACACCCTGCATGGCACAGGAGGCTACTACCTGCACAAAGGAAAATGACTTTTTGGGAAAATGAGGAAAAAGACTACATTATTTGGTTAATACAATAGCCTCCTTTCAGCTAGTAGTAGCTTTTAACAGAGAGCAACAGATATTTCATACCTTTGTATCCAATAATCTGATATTCATTATTGAAATGACATATAGAAAGGAGAAAAAAATGAGGTAAATATAGCCCTATTGTATTTTATTAAATGGAGAACACCAAAATGATCTTCAGGAGATTTTTATTATAAGAAAAATTGTACTTACATGTACAAAGATATTCCCACCCATTACTTGTAAGAAATACAACATTTATTCTCAATTTTCGTTGCAAACCTGGAATGGAAAGTAAATCATGTACTGTAGCTAGCTTAACTTTTTCCCTTGTACTATTCCAGAAGATAAAATACTTTTTGATTTTCTGAATCTAAGAACTTCTCCTTTCTTTATCACCCCTAAGTATGAATCTAAGACCTGAGAAATTAAAAAAGACAGCAGGAATCTAGGCCCCTGTGAATATGATTCACTTTGAAAAAAAAAAATGAACATATTTTAAACAGTCCTGCTTAGGAATGAGAATCTGTCATTCTGTGATATTCCTTGTGTTTATTTACGTTCTAGAGTTACAGAGAAAAAAAAATTGTGAAATATTTACAACAGAGTAAACAGAACTGAGGTTTCAGATTCTGTTGGTCCCTAAGTGCCTCAGGATGTGAGGAGTGGACACTTTCCTAATTTAATGTTAATTGTTTTGCTGTAAAAGCAGTAAGATATTTAAACATGCTTTAATGTTGTGACTTCTTGGCACAGGTATGATTTAAAATAAAAGATACGCTTCATCCACTTAGCTCAAGCTTTGTCTCTAGTGTCAGTTTATAATCAAAATCACATTTTCATATTTGGGAAAGATACACACATGATGAAATTGGTTCTGATTTCATCTACAATAATAAAAATCCAGAATCTTTCTGCTAACTTCAGCACAGTACTTGGTTTGTTTTTTGCCTTAAGGTTAGCTTGAAGCCCCATGCTGTTACAACACTGTTTGATGCCATACATATATGATCTAAGCAGGAAAGATTACAGCCTACTTTTCACACAACAAAAATTTTTGTTATATCTCATGTATGCAGTAGATTGATTTTGCATAGAGTAGATTCTTGGACAGAGCATGAATGAAAGAGCACAGAAAAGTATAGACTGATGATATAGCCTTTGTTATTGGGGCTTGGCTGCTAATATTACTACTACATGTCATTATTACTACTAATTAAAATTCAGCTACTTGCTTAAGCAATTAATGTTTCTTCCTTTTCCTTTTTCTTTCTCCTTCTTAACAATAAGAAAGTTTCTATAAACTCCAGAGCTGGATTTCAAAATTATTTAAGCTCCCATTTAATCACTTAAGCAAGCGGCTAACTCTTTGAAAGAACTCTGAAATAAGGACAATATAAGGAACTATGTAGAGAGCATCGTGCTAAAAAAAATTGGTGACCTCAGGCAGAAGAATGATTGATGCTTTCTCTAAAACACATTTTTAGCCTTATTCTCTATCCTTCCATACCTCTGCTTTTTACATTCCTTAACATTTTTTTACTCTTCCATAGACACAATCTAGACTGAATGACTTCAAGATTCCAGCTTTTTAAATCCAGTAAATTTGAGTCAATACAGAAACCTCATCACTATCATATCAGTGAGCAGAATAAGTATTAAATCAAAAGGTTCTTCAGTTCAGATGAAAATGAAAATGTTTATCCAAATGACTGTAGGTGGTACACATAATATAATCAAGAAACTATGTAAGAATTGACAGATGGAGAGGAAGATTTTTCTCCACCAATTTAAGCAAATTAAATTATCTCAACATTTCCTCTTAACTCATGCTATCACTATTTCTGCTTTCCATGGACTTTCATCAGTTACTGCAAATGCTGTGGGTTGCTGTGTTCAAAAACTAGATGATGGAAGTCTTCTTAATTCAAGCAGCAAAGAAGAATGACCTCACATGTCTTCCAGAAAACATGCCATTTATATGTCCTGGAATGGTGTTTGCCTTTCTCAAGGTTGTGTGGTGTTATTGACTTGTTCTGTTCACAATCTATGCCCTTTAGGTGTTATTCTCTGTAACACAGAGCTCCTCATCATTCTGTGTCTTCTATCTGTTGATCATTCCAGCAAGATTAGGAGAAATATGCATTTTCTTTTCCTGAACTGAGCACTTTCCCCCAAAGCATTTATTTGCTTTATAATATTAGTTTAATTATTACCTGGTTACCTATTAGACTTGCAGCTTTCCATGGCATTTCTGTTCTGCAAATAAAAAAGCAACCTCCTTTTTTAGACCTCCATAATTAATATACCTTGAAATAACTATAGAATGTTCCAGAAAAGGTCCTTAGGTGTCTCCTCATTTTTTTCTTCTTTTTTTTTTTTATTTTTTGTCTTTTCTGAGTGTCACTTTAAATACCTCATTTACTGTGGGTTATGTTATTTAACTCCAGATGGCTAAGAATTAGATTTATTATAAACAAGTAATTTAGGATCTTTTCTAAACATTGTATAAAAATCACTGTACTCAGATGCTTAAGATTCATCCCCTTATACATCTGATCTGTGGAAATCATTACCTACAAACAGGGTCCATTTTCATTTTTGCACAGTGGCCGAATATCCTCCACTTGTAGTCGGTCTTTACTGGTTTGACAGTATTCTTTCAGAACTCTTCTTCCAGCAAAAGAAACCTAAAATGAAGAAAGAAATTATGTATTAAGAAGAGAAACAAAAAAATCTTCCCTGTTTTTTGCATCTTTTAAGGAAGAAACAGAGTTATGGTTTAAAAATTCTAGAAGGAAGGAAAAATTCAGTTATCATGTGATTCAGAAAATGTATTCCAGAACGGAAAGTGCAATAAATTATAATTCTGTAAGAATTACCCTAACACATACAGGTTTTTTTTTTTTTAAGCTAATTCTTTCCTATGGATGCCTTACAGAAATTTACAGAGGATATCCTTAGAAACTCAATTTGATAGCTTTCCTAAAAACATGGAGAAAAGTTATAATTGTCTCAGAAATAATACAGATTACTTCAGAAAAGTTTGTCTATTTTTTATGAGATTGCTGCTATTCAGTACCTGTCAGTAATTGTGTCAATTTTCAGAACAAATGGTCAAATATTTCCTTTCATCGGCTTTTTGAACTGCTACACTATGTTTTTTTCAATAGATTCATATTTAAACATCAAAGGACTAATTTTAAATTATTACTTTATATTTAAGCTTAAGCTAACTTTTTAAAACAATTTCCTTTCACTCACCAGACACCAACCAAAAAGAACAATGCTTTTAGGTTTCCTTTATAAGAGAGTACAAAAATAATTTTGACTACATTTATTTCCTCAGTTCTCTACTTTAGGTTTTTGACTAAAAATTTTGGAGGTATTATACAATGGCATGCAGCATCTCTTCCCAATTCAGCCTCAGATTGATTATATGGTCTTTAAAGAGGTTTGCATTATGTATTAATTTCCTAATGTGTTTAAATTTATTGGGGAGCTGAAGACAATGAAAAATTGTGTAATGGAAAACATTATAATTTAATCAACACACACTGTAAAAAGTCGATCTATACTTACAAGTTTTTAATATTAAAGAAATTATTGTTTTGAATCCTCTGATCAAATTTATGTCAATGCCTAATATTTCACAATTATCTAGGCTTTCCATTTATTTGCTGATACTTTGGAAAAGCTTACTTTGCAAATTCATGTTCTTAATGAGTAATTTCAGGCTCCTGTCCAGGATTCTCTGTATCATCTCCTTAATTTCTTAAAAAAATGTAAGAGCTGATAGACATGTGAATGTGTTAGTTTATATACAGAAAGGTTTTTCCAGTATACTTGATGGCAGCATTTGATTTTTTTCTGAACTCTGAATTATTTTAAGTTTAAAAACTGTTATTTACATCCTCTTAAATTTGTCTCATTTATACATTACTTAAGATTTCTTGTTTACTTGCTTTTTTTTTCCACTGGTATAAAATAACTCTTCTATTCACATGATAAGACCTCTGCATATAGTCATGACTGTACTTGAACGATACACTGAAAGACAGGCAAATTCTCAAATTTCTGAAACAGAAATTCCTATGTATGTTTTAAATATATTAAAATATCATAAGACAAGCTTTTTAACTTCCTACATTTTAACTGAATTCTGTACTGAAAGATAAGTCAAGAACTTGTTTATTCAGACTGGATTATAGTACATTAAATCTCAAACCCATTGTGCTTAATACCCTGATAAGGAGATGTTAATGTTCTCATTCAAATTTCAGAGAAAAACTATCAGTTTCTTAGAAAATATTTCATCCATACAAGCCAAATAAAATACTATTTCAAAGATGAAAGCAGAAACACGTGTAGAAATACAGAAAGAAAAAATGAATGTTTTGGGGGACTTTGAAGACTTTGGGGAAAAAATAAAAAAACATTGCTGTGCAGAGTCAGAGCCCAGGAACAGGAATAAGGAAGGAGTGGTCCTCGTCACTGATGCTCTCAGTGAGAATTTTCAGAACTTTTTGCTAGGATAGGCAGTGGCCATCTGGTAGCTCACAGAGATTTACAAATCACAGCAATTTTTAAATGGCCTGGAGGGTATGGGTGGGTATTAATAATCAGCTTATAAGACAAACTCAGTAGAGAAACCAGTTCATCAAATTGTCTTAATATTTCATATGCATGAATTCCAAAGCAAAAAGTCATTAAACAACTTGGAAAAAAAATTAGTACATGATTACAGTTAGTTACTATATTTCATAACTGAGTTGTGGTCGATTCACTCGTGACCATAATGTTTGTTCAAGGAGAATGAAGCAGGAAAAAAAATCAAAGATGTCTTTTTTGTTTGATAAGGGAGAAGGATGTGTTCTAATCTGCTGAGTGTGACAAAAAAGGAGAAACGAAATCACGAGCCATGTCTTTTTGCAATTCACAAAACAAGTTTTATTTGGGATAAATTATTTTCTGAAATATTAGTAGGATCTAAAGGATGGAACTTGGTGACCAACTGAGAACATAACTATCATGTTATCCATGGATAAAGAAATAAAAATACATTCAGAAAGTTTTTAGAAAGTTTTGGGTTGGGCTTTTTGATGGAGGAAATAGAGAAGCCCTTGTTCCTTTTGTCTGTGACCCTAGCAGTTTGTCATTAATTGGCAATAAATCAAACTAATTTCCCTAAATCAAGTCTAGTTTGCCTATGGCAGCAACTGGTGAGAGATCTTCCTGTCCTTATCTCCACTCATGAATTTTTCCATGATATTTTCTCCCTCTGTCTCGCTGAGGAAGGAGAGTGATAGAGTGATTTGGTGATAGAGCCTGGTGGTAAGCTGAGGTAAGCTGAGGTCAACCCCAACAATTGTATTGAACATTACTCCAAAGACACAAAGGCTTTATTTTTACTTTAAGGTCAGAAGCCAAACCAAGTTGGAAATTGTTTTTCTGAACAAGTTATGACTTCTTGGCCTGTTCTAGTTTCAATGGTGGTCACTGCTATATCATCAACAATGAAATATAGTTTTTGATACTAAAATACTGACATAAGCGCTTTCATTTTGTAAGGGAAGTTGCGGTCTGCAATATCAATTTCACTTGTATTAAAGTGTAGAAGGGGAAGAAATTGTACCATTTTTCACCTGTGAGGCATCGAATTTCCTGCACAATTTCGTGTTGCTTGAACAGTTCAGGGTTTCTTTCCAATTTACACTTTTACAGAAATGTGTGAATTGCTGTAGTAGACCAAAAGTTTGAAAATTAACCAGTAAAAGGAAATTAAGATGAAAAGTTTACACTTATTTGGTATTCTTAGCAAATCAGTTAAAGGATATAAATAATATTTGGCAAGGATAATAGGTTTTCCAAGTCTGGTGGGGGGGGGGGAATAACAACAAACCCTACATTTCCAAAATAGGTCAGCTTTAATTTATTTTTCTTTAACATTATGTACTCTCTTAAACAATTGGGAATTTTTTCCTTTAGTACATGTTAGTCAATATTGGCAAAATTTAAAATATAAAAAATTCTTTTTGGCTTCAATCACTTGTATGTTTAAAAGCACAAATAAAAAAAACCTAGGCAGAGATTTTATTCAGCTTATCTTTACATGTCAGGTGAATGAATACTTCTGTTAAAGTTACCTTGGGGCCCTTCTACTAAGAATAAAAGATCATTGGAGTGATCAAGGGCTGACTGTTCTCATAACTGCAGATATTTACAACATCCAGGTTTAACCTTCAGGCTATGAATAAACATCAAGAGACATCGATTAACTTATTGCTTTGTTGCTAAATGACAGAGAAGATCAGCTAAACTCAAGTTTGAAAAAAAGGTCATGATATGGAGAGCTCTGAGGACCACTAGTAATCAACATATAATTTCACTGATCTAGATCCTCAATTGGTGCAAGTCAATATAATTACAGTGAGTTACAAGGGTTTTGTATTGGTAATATCCTTTTGTGAAGATAAGCACAGCACTTGGCTCAGCTTCCTGTATGAAAGAGAACTTTGCTTAGCACAGTAAAGAGTGAAGAAACTGTTGAAGAACAGAAAAGAAGAACTAAAGCTGTCCAAGAATATATGTTTAATTAATGTTGTCGTTTCTATGAATTTTAAACAATTATTTTAAATGTTAAGGTATCTTTAATATGGGAAAAGTAGTATTCTATGTTTTCACAATGTAATTCTACATACCTTAGCATGACTTTTATTTGGAAATGGTATTAACTTTTTTTTAAGTGTAGTGGGTCTGGCTGAGCTGGTTTTCCCCACAGCTGCAGTGTTTTTGTGCTGGGAGCTAGAAGGGTGTTGA
>JAVSBS010005611.1:0-24544 GCA_033124195.1 Coracias cyanogaster | reverse complement strand
TGGGGGGGAGGGGGATGTAGACAGGGACAGACTACCTTCTTTTCTGTACCTCATCTCTTCAAAACCTCTTAACTCCAAAGATGCTTTATAAACCGTTCCAGGCTGAGCTGCACCCACAGATGAATGGCTATTACTGGAAGTGACATTAACATTTGCCAAGATTATAAGAGGAGTTTCCCCTGTTCATAGATCAATACATGTTTTTCAACTATTCAGTTAAAACCAGAAATATCCAGGCATATTGATATTTACCTGGTAACATCTGTGTGAGTTCCTCGTACACAGACTTTCTACTGCATGACCAAGAACATCTCCATCTTACCATCAGCAGATGCAAGATGCTATTTCTGTGTCCTAATGTGAAGTGCTGGAGATGTGAAATGACACCAAACATGACTTTAAAGTCCATTACTTTCATACAGGAATCGTTCACCTACCATACTCAAAACTCCATGTCCAACCAATTGCTTTATTTCTGTTCCTAGCAGATAGGTGAACAGAGCACAATTCACACACAGTTAGAAGATGTCCTAAGACACCAGGATAAAGAGGTGGCCAGCCAGGAGTGCACAAACAAGCACTGGGGATAGCATTCATGTGAGAAATACAACAAGGGCATACTGCTGACAGCTTTTAGAAGCTCCACAGCAGTTTCAGCTGACCTGGAAGACAGGTATGCTGTTGCTTTCTCCCCTGCCCTGTGGCTGAGCAATGCCTTGTCTACCCTGGACCTGGTACTCACAGGGTGAGCTAGTTCTGGGAACTGATCTGCCCAAGAAAGAATCTGCAAAATAGAAAAGGCGGTTGGTTTTCATCTGGGTTCGAGCACTGCAGGAGAAGGAACATGCAGACTCAGTTTTCACAGTTGTCCCCTGCCACTGTGGGACCGTGCACTCAGCTACAGATGCTACTAACAGTGAACCTTAGTGCACTGACTTTGCTCATATGACAAAGACTGCAATTCAACCTAACATCACTGAGCAACATGAGAAAATGTGAGTTCAGTTCACGTATATTATGATTATGAATATTTGGTTTTGTCACATATTCTATTCCTCTGGGTCAAAGTAACTTATGAAGAAAATAATTTTATTACACCACTTCAATAAAGGGCATGAGACACTATTTTCTAGTTAAGAGTCCCTGAATTTTGTCAAAGGAAATTATTCTTAGAGGACTTTGTTCTAGATGTACCAAACAGACAAAATAATGTCAAACTACATCACTCAAGCAGTCCAGAATTAACAAGTAACAGTTATGGCTACCTGCATATGAGCATACAGCTTTTAGTTTTATAACAAATACTGCTTTTACTGCAGGAGCTTTTCATCATTCTACACCCCAAAACAACATAAAGTATCTTGATTTTTTACTCATCCTAAAATACATAACTGAATGCATTTCTCAAACATGCTTGAGCTTTATTCTGTGGTCCTCAATGCTGACACACAAATGTTTCAGAAACAGCAGCTTATTTGCCTAACTTCCTTGTAAATAGAGAAATACCAGCATCTTATTTTCCAGGCAAGAAGACTAGATAGGGAAATATTTTAAGGTAAATTGTATTCACTAACATTTGAGATTTCCAGCATTTGATTTTTTTGAGGTTCGCAGAACTTCACAAAAAAGCTCTGCCCTTGCACTGTAGCAGCTGCATACTCCTTGTGAAACAGTAAAGCCTGACTTGCAGGACTTGAGAAGTACACAGGGAACAATCATATCTGAGACATAGTCTCAGATTTCAAGCCTGTAATCTAAATAACCAAAGCAGCATTCAAACTGCCCTAAACATAAGAACACCTTTTCTTCTTCTGAAATTCCCTGCTGAAATCACTATGCATCTACTGCACTTTGGATGAAGTACAGTGCTCACATACAGTACTCTTCTTCACAGCAGAAATCTGCTCTACCTCCAGAGAGGGAGCTTCCTATAAATCAAGTGAGGCAGGACCCTGGTGCAGAGAACCAAGACTGGCTGTGATTGTATACTTCAGGTCTACGATAAATCATACCTTGTCTTCTTCCTGCACCATCTCCCTCTACCTCTCTCCTGCCCCACCTCTTTCCCTCCAACAATGCAGAAACATTACCACTACCATTCCTTACCCAAGGCCACTCATTACACAAGGAGTTTCATGAATAATTCCACAAGGACAGGAGGATGTATCTATGTGAGCAGTTTAGCTCTACTCATGAGCTCAGTTTGGTTGGAAATGACCCAATCATCACCATTTACCATGCTTTGGTTTGCACTGTAGAGTTGTCTTGTTGGAAGATTGACAAAGAGATGTTTCACAAGATAAGGCCTCAAGGGGGAATAATGGCACATTAAGCTTAAAAGGAGGCAGAGTCTTGAGAAAGGAAGAGATAACATAAGGATTGCTAAAATGGTACCCTTTATGTAGCTAATTACAATTACCCCACCTCTCACACCCAACGTATTGTCAAAACGAAAAGGGTTGACATAGGTTCCAGATTTCACAACCAGGGCTGGGGAGTGCGAGGTAGTATCACACCTGGGTAAGGGCCCCATGGTCCCAAGATAGCAGGAGCCTCAAGGTAAGGGAATGGTAAATTTCTGCTTTCATATGTAAAATTAGGAGGGACAGAATCCTGCCTTCATATGTAAAGTTAGGAGTGACAAGATAACTGGCCAATCATTTTCCTTACTGTAGTTTCTTCTTTGTTACTATTTTGTATACAAGACTTGGCTTATGTCTCAAAGGTGTGCTAGTTTTGAGAGTTACTGGCTGGCAACCCTTTTCTGCTCAGAACTGGAATAAAAAGCAAATTCCTCTTCTCTGTGTGTTGACTGGATTTTTAACACCTAAGAATCTCAGAGTGTACAGCCTGGACTCCTTTTGAAGACAAATGCTACAGAGAGTCTACTATAGATCTACTCCTGCTGGGCTACTATCGTGTACCAATGAAGGCTTAGTGGCAGAGTCCTTTCCTTAAAAAAAAAAAAAATTGTATCCATGGCAAGCCATTCTCTACTATCAGGATTCTTGGGCTTAGAAGACAAGATTCTTGAGGGCTCAGGATGTCTCTCCTCAGACAAGCTATTCAGAAAAAAATTATCCTGCAAGACTTACAATAGATCAGAGTGGAGGGGAGGGATGTGGGGAACCAAACTAACCAACCAAAAAATAACCCAGACCAAAATCATAAAACTCCAAACAACCTCTGCCCTGCCCACTCCCAACAAACCACAAACAAATGAAAAAAAGAAATGCTACTCAAGCAAAAACCAGAAAACCCTCAGCAAAAACCATGCGTCTGCTATTTGTTTTCTAAAAACCTACCTAGTTCCACATAATGGGATTATTAAATGCTTACACCTTGATCAAAGTCAGAGCTTCCTTTGAGAGTCTGAATTTACATACACCTGTGACACATACACTACCTCTGGCTTAATCATTATTTTACTCCATGAGTTGCAAATGTTTAAAAGTCCGTGCTTCAAAAGCTTAGTACTGCAAATACAGAAAATTTTAGCTACAGTCAAAGTTGGACAGTGCTTCATCCAAATGAAAACTAGATACTAGAAGAGCAGTTTATATTAATGGTAATGTTCAGGGAGATGTTGTTTAAAACCACAAGTCAATAACCTTATTTTACATTTTACACGTTGTTAGAAATCTTAAGAGTACAAAAAAAAAAAAACCACATAGTTAAAACTTACAGCTGAAGAACTAGTAAGTGCCAGTTTTAAAATGCTATGAAAAAAATACAGCTCTGCCCAGACTGGTATTTTCTATGCCATGTGGAAACTCACCCACTGATTACTTCTGGAATCTTTGTAGAAGCTGTTTCACAATGGTATGTAAGGGATTCTATCCGACTTTTTTGTTGCTGCTGGTATTTATTAATCAGGTCCATCAGCACTGCCTGGTGCCCAATCTTCTTCACCAGCTGCTGCACCATACGATCATTGAGAGCAAGAAGAGCTGCTCCACTTACTTCTTCTTCTGTAGATTGAAGGGAATGAAAAAGCTACTGTAAAATAACTTTATAGAGTAACGTTCTACATGCCTAAAACCACGATGATGCAGGGCAATTCAAAGGCAAAGATGCTTTCTAATGCTGACAGTCTTCTTCAGTGCCTAAAAAGGTGATGTTTTAGCTTTTCCAAGGAGACCTTGTCAGTGGCCAGATACCTTCACCTCACAAAAAGCCAAGTCTGAAACATACAGAAGCAGTGAACTGACAATTTTAATGCTTTAAATCAGGCCTTGCTTAGACCACAGCAGACTGTTACTTCATTAATGAAGGAAAACAAGCTTTTTAAGAGGGCACGCAGCAAATAGCCTGTTCATTTAATGGTTTCTCATGCACTCTTTTGTAGAGTGTTTATATAGTCAGAAATAAAACATTTACACACTACAGTTGCATTATTTCAAAAGATTTATACAATATAAAATAGGCCCTGTCAAGCCTTTTAAACTGCCAGCTCTGAGAGGTGTATCTACTTATATGCAGACTTCTTCTCACCCCCCAGCATTTCTCAGAGACTTCATAATAAAACTGCATGCTTATTTTGATTTATCAGACCTGTCAGTTCTCACTCTAATAAATTTCTATAAAAGTCTGAAGTTAGCATATATATACATGCCCCAAAATACAGTAGGCAGTGCCAATTAAAGACATAGGAAGAAATACTAGACAAATCCCACACAAACAACAAAAATGCTTACCACGAAACTTGGGAACTAGTTCTCCTAAATTTCTCTGTCTCAACCAGTTGCAGACTTGATCAACAGACCAATTTTCCATCTTCAAGTGTTGCAATGCTAAATTTCACTGTGAAATGAAAAGAGAGGATTATTTTTAGGCTGAACTCTAAACTGAACTCAAACATTCCATAAGAAAAAATGCACTTAGCAAATAAAGTTACATTTACATGCTCTGAATAAAAATAGTGCAAAATAGTCCAACTAATGCCTGTTGCAAGTGGCAGTTTCCTTGGATTCCTTTCTTCACCTCCTCTCCCTTTCCTGCTTTCCCTCTGCTCTAAGAGACAGCCTCATTCCTTATAAAACACGACCTGTTCCAGTACCATTAACACCCAGGTTTCCACACAGAGAAGAAAAAAGGTGTGAAATTCACCACCACCACGCTCATCAGGAAATGGCTGACATTTTACAGAAAGGGAAAAAATCCCAACACCATCAGATAAGGGTCTGTCACATATATGTTTATAGTAAATCAAGCACCTTAACCCTCTCTGCACCACCAAATGGGTACTCAAGCAAATATTTAACCCTCAGTTACCAACAATTATGGGGCAATAAAGCTGTTGGAAAACGGAGGAGAGGGAACTCTCTCCCTGTTATTTGCTAGTCCCATCCTTCAGGCTCCAGTACTCCCTGAGAAGACGTATTGGGAGTCCTAGGAAGGAGGAGCACCGGGAGCTGGTCACTAGGAGCTGGTGAAGCCAGGGCGCAGATACCGACCCCGGCTAAATCAATCCAGCAATTAGCATGTGCCTCTTCCCCGAAGGGCTGGCTTGAATCGTGAGGGGGGTACATGGCACACCAAAATCAACAGCAACCTCCTCAGGAGTAGAATACTTGGAAAGACAAAGCTTGTCCTGCTGTACCAACTCCTTGACAGCAGAAAACTCTCTCTGAGGGTGATTTTCTTATTAACATGTTTTAGCTCTACTACATAAAGGAGCACCAAGTGCTCCATGACCATGCTTGCAATCCACAGCAAATAACATTAGAGGAGATTGTTCAAGTTTTTCAGATGAGAACGAGAGTAACTGATATCTTTGGCCAAACATTTCCTTTCTTAAAATACATCCATGCTCTTACCATGAGCCCGCAGTGAACTCCAGGCTAAGATGAGGATTCATCCACACAAACTTTATCAGGATTTAATCCACTGCACTACAAAAAAAAAAAGTGCACCATCCTTGAATAAAAACATTTTTGTTTTCATCCTTACCAGCAGAGACCCCTCAAAACAGATGCACGTCAGCTTATGCTGTTGTGCCAGTAGACTTCAGCAATTTAAAAGGGTTAAGTTTAAGAGACATGTCTTTCTGAATTACATGAGTGGATTTAATTTGATATGACAACAGTAGCCATACAACTCCTCCCCCAGGGTAAGCAGCAATAACAGGGTGTGAAAAGTCATTATTTGTTGAGAACTCTGGTGTAAATTAAAAATCACACCTTCCTGTCACACTTCTTACTTCCTTGCAAAGAGTAGGGCAAAAAAAAAGGCTCCAAAAACTTGAAAGATAAAACTGAATGCAAAGCAGAAAGATACTTGCCTCATCAAGCAAGCAGCGTAAAAGTAGAGAGATACATTAAAATGGTGAAAAGGTCACTACTTCATCCTATAAGAAGAGTAGCATCCTAGAACAGTCCTGTTAAAGCAGAGAGGCAGATAGAAACATTTCAAAGAGCATCAAGTGAACTACAGCCATGCACAACAATATGCACATCTATCCCTGTGTGGCCAACTCTACAGCAAAATGCCTATTTGCACATAGAGATACAGACTGTACACTTCAGGGGTGGAAGGAAGTGATGATAGTTTAAAGGCTGTTTTAAAAAAATAATATTGTATGTATTAAGGCTCACTACACACAAATAACTTTGAAATGCTACTGAGAACTGATTTCACTCACTTCCATATACTATAGAACAAGGACTCAGGAAAAGAGCATGCCAGTCTCCTAGCAGCATGATGGATGCAACGAGAAAGACTGAGAATGGATGCTGTTATTTGTCTTCTTTAATAATTCTATTACAGTAGCATCAAAAGACTATCCAGTGAAGGGTTCCTTGTGCTCAATGTGGTAAAGCACATGAATATTTATATTCTTCAATCAGTTATTACAAGTCAGAACAATGACAACAGGAACAACAACGGCAACATTTTAAAGGCAGTATTTTAGCAATTTACAGCATAACTTCACATCAAATTCAGAAGAGTTCTAAGTATAAATGATTCCTCTCTGTTGATAAATACAGCCAATCAATGACACCCATTTCTTCAAAAACCTGGGCTGAGTGTCTACCAGTAGGCTGTAACCAGCCTTGGTTAATGAAATTAAGTAATGAAATTAATGAAAATTAATTTTCGCTAGGATCAATCTGGACAGTACTCGCTTTCACTGTAAAATCCTTCAAGACCAAAGGACTAAAATCCTGGGTTTTAATCAGATCAAGCTAAAGACCTATTTATGGTAGAGATTTCTGC
Organism: Coracias cyanogaster; assembly: GCA_033124195.1. NCBI lineage: Eukaryota > Metazoa > Chordata > Aves > Coraciiformes > Coraciidae > Coracias > Coracias cyanogaster. Next base: position 17,326 of record JAVSBS010005611.1, on the reverse strand, counting down.
TGATGTGGCTGGTTACATAATAGCAAGAGATAAGGTTCCTGACCAGCACACCTGTGCTGGCAGATCCATACTGTGTGTGCACAAATTTACCATGTAGCGTGTTTTATGGAAAGATATAATGAGCTACCATCAAACTGAAGTGACACTTCTAAATGAACAAACTTATATGTTAGCTTTAAGAAAATTGCATCAAATTAAAAATACAAAGTTACTGGATATTGAGAACAGGAAAAAAATCAAATAAAGATTAAAAATTTATGAACTGCAAAAATGAAATCTCATATCACAAAGAAAGCAATCAGACTGAAGGTCTTAATTACAACACAGGGACTGCTTCAGAAAATTAAATAAAAATTGTAATTTATTTGTGTAATTGATATCACATTGACTTTTCTTTCGTCTCCCCTCACCAGGACCATCAGTACTGTTGAACACATCACCGTTTGCTGGCTTTGCAAAGAACTTGAACACTGAGCAGTGCAGAGTCCTCTGACACTTAAGACCTGCAGTGTGCATCCACAGTAGCCTAAATCACAGCAGTCATAATCCAGCCGTCTTCTTTGCAGCCATCTACATGATCATGCAATCAGCAGTGCAGGCTAAGCTGAAAACACAATTTTTTTGTTATGGTGGGTTTTGAATGGATCAATGCCTTTAACCAACTCCCTGGCCAACTGGGTGAAAATAGATAGTGGAAACATACCTCTGGATTCATTGAGGTGTAGACTGATCATTGTTACAATGTATTATAGAAATAAAGATTTCTATCTTAATGGATCATTGATTTGTAAAGTTACGCCAGAAACCCTAACTGCGGGTAGTGGCTATTCCACCTCCAAGAAAAATTGGGAAATGTACCCATCTCCTTTCCCTCTTAATAATTTTGCTCAAGTTATTCTGGTTCTGCTCCTTGCAAGGTTACTCTTGCTCCCATTCAAAGCACATTCAAGCTTTCCTGGTGAATAGGACTAATTAAATGTGGAATACTCATAACAACAAGGCTAATCCACTAATTACTGAGAAGGATGAGTGCAAGGTTCTATTACTTGCTTGCTCCACTTTTGATTTAGAATCATAAACCAGTTCAGAGAGCTGAACCAGCAGTCAGTCAAAGTAACCTCACAAAAAATGGTTAAGGTTAACTGAAAAAACATCTTACCAAGTCTATTCTGATGAAAAAGTCTTGGTGGCAATTTATAAGTGGTTCAGTTGGCAGATCCTCAAAGGTGTTAATATTTGACAAAGCTGCTCTCTGTTGTTCCTTAGGGAAGGATGCAGACACCTTTTTAGCCCGGTAACATCTAGAAAGTGAGCTGTGACTCAGTCATGCTCGAAGTCAGGATTTGACCTCTCACTGAGAAGGGTTTTCATGACTCTCTGTGAAATGTACTATCATCAGGCATGGCCACACGTCTTGATAGCCTGACCTCATAAAGAGCTACTAGCTAGATCCAGAAATGTTTACCAGCCAGCAAAGAAACAGGAATATCAACACAGTTTTTCAGTTCTCCTGGGCTTTGATCTGTTGGATGAATCAGACTGGTACAGGAGTAAGATTTACTAGGAAGACGTAAAAGGAAACCCTGAAATGGAACAAATTGCCCCCATCAGTAAAGACAGGCAACTGCACAAAAATCAGTTTTGGCCAGACAGTTAGAACCTGTCCAGAGGTCCCTTTTCAGGGTAACACTGCATAACTTGGAAAACTAGAGCTTGCTACACTTCTTGAGTAGTTAGTGGGATGCTTGTAGCTCATCAGCACTTTGAAAGTGTAAAACAAGTGAATGTGTTTGGATGAAGGTCTCTTGTGCTGGTTCAGCCATCACCATTTTATGCTGCCATCAGTTGCCTGATCACACAGGCCAACACTGAACTCAGCAACATCCCCTTGCAAGTCTTCTTTCAAACAGTCCTGCCATAGGTTCCTGTGGGCCCAGCTCCTCCGCTGTTCACTGTGGTGCCAGCATCGCCTACTGGACACAATGAACAGAGATGGCTCCCTCAGTGGCCCTTCACAGGGAAGAAAACCACAGAGAAAGCTCAGCAAGATGCAGGAAGCTCTTCCAACTGATCAGCTCCTGACTGATATAGTCCTAGCCTCCCCACCACCCCAACCATGACCACCTGAGCGAGGGTGGAGCCACAAAAACACAGGTGGGCCAGGTTCTGCCTCTGAAACCTGGAGCCAGTGGGGAAACAAAACATTCTGGTAGGTTGTGACTCATCCACAGGTCAACTCCAACTTGGGGCCCCTAGCTCTTCAAGGTCCAAATAGCTTAGATGAAGACACCTCTGGGTTTTATTTGGCTCATGCTGAAGACAGACAGCCATGGGGTGGCTGAAGGCATGGCCAGTCTCTGCTGCACTAGCCCTTCCTTCCTCTCCCAGCAAGCTGGGCAGAAGAACCTTGGGCAAGAGTTGTCAAACACCTGCTCATTAAGAGATACAGGTTTATTTTAGGAATCACTGAATCAAAGATCTGAGCATTGCTGCTAAGCAGTGCACACCACTGCCTAGAACTTCTGGATTGCTATTTTAGCATGATTGAGTATTGCTGAATTATATGGTTACTAATCACTGACAGCATTCCTCCTTCAGTTTATCCATCATACAAATATGAAGATGGTGATGAATAATTAAGTTTTAAAACATTTCATGATGCATATTTTTTGTTTTGCACTATTAATTCATAATAATGTATCCGGTCAGTCATAGTTCTTGTGTTAAGGAATTGTCTTCACATATGAAGCCAGGTGAGGTGAGTATGATTGAGCTAGCTCATAAAAACAAAAAAGGCTGTCTCATAGGCTTATTTTATACATTAGGAACAGCAGTTTAACTATTTTGGCACTCATTGATGCAAACTCTTTATATACAAGGTATTTTAAAGGATGAACTAAGCAATGCGGTCTTCATCCAAAATAATGTCCCCACAGGGTGATTGCAATTATTTAATTCATTGATGGTTAGGGTATACACATCCATTTCTTACAATATTATCACATCAAATTGGTCATCATGTCAAACTGCCTGTGTGTTACTGTCTCCTCATCATATCCAAACAAAGAAGTCATGCGGACACTTCACATCTCATACAAGAATGTTAGTTGAAACCATCAGTGGAAAGATAATAATCTCTATCTGCATGATGGAGATAGGGAACTGGCAAGTTTTAACATCTGTAAACTCCTGTTTTGTTGTGATAGTGCAATCATGACATAAGTAAAAGGATTCACAAGCCCACTACAGAGAAATGTTTTGTCCTGCTTTTTGCCCCTTTTTCTGCCGTGCTAATTCATGATACCTTGAAGAAAACCCCACTCCAAACTCATAATGACCTGTACATACGTATAACATTTTGTTCTAGTGTTAAGGGTATGGATTTCCCAGTCTAAGGATGTACTGAGATTGTATCCTTGGACAGTCTATCAATTACCAAACCCATACTCTAGCTAATTGCTGTAACTGGGCTTTTCAGGACTTCTGAATCATTTATGTAAAGAGGAACCCCTCAGTTTCAGACATTCACTGCGGGTTGTCCCAGAGCCTCTTGGTTAGAACATAGGACACATGAAAACTGCTCTTAAATTCCTGCTTCAGATTAGGTTCAGCAGGGTTTGGGAAGAGGCTTTACACCTTCAGGCTGTCAACCATTACAGAAGGGGGTGGGATAGTTGTTTGGAGGTAAGAGTACCTCAGAAAAGGCCTGACCTCAGCTTGAACATATTCTCCAGGAGAGAGGGGCCAGGGGTGAGGATCCCAAGGGAAAGTAAAAACCTCGCTCCAGGCTGAAGGTAGGTAGATACAGTGCATCCTGCTATGCCTGTATGGTGAATTAGTGAAGTTAAACTTGTTTTCCAAAATAGGTAAAAGAAATTAGCTTTGTGATTCAGTCTCCGGCAGTTACAATGTATGTGGGAAAATGTAAGCATTCACTGATGTAGCTTTGTTTCACTCTTCTTTGGCTTCTAAACCTACGCATTTTATAAATAAATCTTTTCTAACTGTAGGTCTTGTTTGCATTGCAGACAGACTGAAGCAATACAACACTAAAAGAGGTGTGAAATTCTTCTGCATGTGTCTTAAGTAGAGTGCTAATGTCAAAACATCATTTCACTGTTAAAATGCTAATAATTTTAAGCATATGTATGTCCCAAACAGCTACACACATTGCAAGTTATTTATATTTAGTTATACACACTGGCCAAATACAATAAAACATACTTTGGTACACACAGTTCAGCAGTCGTATGTAAACAGTATACCAAGATCTCCCTCCTGCCACCTTTCAAAGTTACACTGGCTGGCTTTAACAGAATCAGGAATGAAGGCACTATTCTACCCTGCACAGAGCTGCTTCTGTGGCACAGTCAATGTTGCCATATACTGCATTTTGTCTTTCTCTGACAAATACCAGGAAAATTCTATTTTGAAATAATTTATCTTTCTGTAAAGACAACAATATTGTTGTATTGAGATTTCCAGTATGTTTTCTCATTGCATTATCCTTGGGATCATATGAAAAGAGAGCACAGAGACAGGTTATTCACACACAGCCAGTATATATACACTCACACACAGATATATTAGTAAGCTTTTATAGATTTGGTAGTACAAAGACAGGTATACACACTCAAATAAGTATTTATGGACACCATAAAACCATAGCATTTATGATCAGAATGCACAAAAGTGTATTAAAGTTACTTTGTTTTCCTTTTTGAGTGAAACAGCAGAGTAATCATTTCCCCAAATGCCCAAGATCTGTTTAAAAATACTATACTCACTTTAAGTAAACTCCTACGTTTCACTCTATCTTTTACTAGGTATATTACCTTTCAGGGATATATTGTAAGACGTTACCAATGCAGCTGTCAAATACAGCCTAGGTGAATACTTAAAACTGGGCATTTACAAGGGCTCTCTTGATTAAAAAAAAATCCCTGTGTAGCCCATTTGCCTGCCAGCTCCCTTCTGGATGCTCTGTTGCTCTGCTGACATAAGCACTGGGGGTGCTGTTGAGAAACAAGCCACTGCCAGGGAAAGCAGCTGTCCCTGTCCCCTCTTCTATCTCCTCGTTTTCCTGCCCACACTGCCCACACCCCTCCTGCTAGCACAAATGCTCTGTGTCTGTAGGAGCCAGATCAGGGGACCAACACCACTGAAAAAAGAGAAGATGGTTTGTTTTCTATCATACCTGATCCCCCGTTCAGTTCATTGTACAGTCAAATGAGTACTTGTGCTGATGAAAGTGAGGTGGTGATGTAAAGATGATGTAAAGATGGCAATGAGCTACCAGTGGTTTATGGGGGACAACTTCTTCCTTTTGGTAACAATGTTGGCTTAAAGTATGTGTTGAACTAGTGCCTGATTTAAGTGAGAATGTAGAGAAATAGTCATTTTGGAAAGAGCTGCCCTGATGTGAAGTGCTACCTCCAGCTGCTTATTGTTCTCAGCTGGAAAGCTGTTAAAACCAAGCTGTTTGGGTACCCCTGTATGCCAGTTTAGCTATGCAGGAGGTAATCACTGGCACAGTAGGCATGACACCTTAAATCACTGCAGCTGTTTCTGACAGTGAAACAGACTGAAACTTCAGACAGCAAGTGGGTGAGTCTTTATCATCTTTAGAGTCACACTGATCTCCATATTTGCAGCAGTTCTTACAAATCATATTGATAGGAATGTCTGGTGAGGGGGGAAAATAAGATTTCCTGCAGGTTAGGGTCTGGCTTGCCTCTGGGATCCTCTAGACATTTCATCGTCTTCCATCCCAGAGTCCTGGGCAATGGCTCGTACTGTGGTTTCTCCGTTTTTCTGAGGGTGGTATAGCTGCTACTGTTTGCTCAGGCTCACTCTTCTGAAAACTGGCTGTTTATTTAGATCCAAGTCCAGTGCAGGACAGATTCATTCTTTAGGCTTGATGTGTGTCTGTGAGGCTCCATTTAAATGTTTGCAGCAGAAATGGCTGGGGCAGTTACTTCGGAAGTCAGTGCTGTGGCTGTGTCTTACTGCTGCTTGGCTGCTCATTGCTCCCTGGTATGAAACAGTCAGTGAAAGAGAATGCATTTATGGGCACTTCTATTAAAGTTAGGGCTACAACCCCCTTTGTTATTTTAACTTAAGTTGCTGGACGCCAGTGGCAGATAGGTTTCATTACCATTTTGATGTGGATGAGACAATCTTTAGCAACAGATGAGAGGCGAAGGGGGAAATCAGCATTACTAGGCAACTTGAATTATTTAAGATTGCTGGTGTTTGGAATTTCTCACATTACACTTGCAAATCTTGTATTCCTTATAAGTGCAGACAGATGTTTCTTTTTTCTGTATCTTCTTGCCTAAGTATAGTTGGGAGTTTAGGGTCTTTAATAAGATCCTCAAAATCTTGAGTCTTCCTGCCACAGCATGAAGTCTGGGATGCTGTAGTGCTGGCATTCAGTTGTCCTGTCATAGCTCATGCCAGTCTAGCACCGTGCAAAGCTGTGTCTTGCATAGCCCAGGACAGGTTCTCCATGGCCGTAAAAAGGATGTATGTTTCTCTGAAGAATATGGAGATGGGTTGCTCTTCATTCAGTATGACCCATGGACACTGTGGTTTGCCCTCCAGCCTGTGCTCTGTGGTCCTGGGTGAACCTGGGAGAGCTCAGCAGCACATTTGTCCTGCTGCTTGGTGGCGCAGAGCAGAGAGATGGTGGGGAAAGCACAGCTGTGCAAGCAGCCTTGAATAGGGTCATAACAATCATTTGTGTCCTCTTTTTCTTTTTTTTTTAATCTGACAACCTCAGGATTGCTTTGCCCTTCACATTGCTGTGTCCTATGTCAACTAAGGGTTGTCTGTTTTCTTAACTCTCAGTGATATACAAATGTTAAGATTAGATGGCTGAATGTATCTTTAAAGCCTTAGAGTTAACGAAGTATCTAAAATTCTGCTAGACCTTAAAGGACTAAAGATAACAAATGCTTACTGTTATTACTTATGTAATTAAGGCAATCAAAGGGTAGCACAGTGACTCCTAAATGAAGTTTTACATGCTACCATACAGCAATATTTCTATCACACTTATTGTATCATTTTAATAAATGTTTCTAAAGATACAAGGTATATTATCAATTATGTTTTGCAAAGCTGTCTGCAAATCCAGTTGTACTGAGAGGAAATAATTAGCTACATTCCCAGTTTTGACCCTTAGCATCTCTTGCCATTAAAGAATTACATTAAACTGCTCCAAAGAGATTAACAGCTTTTTCATCAGTATTTCTATAATGCATAACCCTGCTAGGGTGGTGAATTACAAAAGCAAGCTACAGCTAGTTCTGCGTTACTTTAAAATATGGAACTATAAACTGGGTTAGTTTAAGAACTGTTTCACAATCACCTTCTTTGCTGTACAGACAGCAAATTTCAGAAAAGAGACCCCTCAGAGTCCCTCCAGCTGCCTGTGTTTCTGTTTGTATATGTAATATTGTTACACAATCTTATTTACATTAGGAGTTTTGTGAAATAACTGGCTATTGTTCCCTATAGGAAGGATAAAGTAAAAGAATTGAAATAAAAAGAAATCTTGGGTGACTGAGAATGTGAATTTTGACCCTAGTACAGGAGCTGAAAGAGCACAGGCGAAATGCGTGTGGCTGGTAACAACAGGAATAAAAATAACAACACCAAATGTTCAAAAAATACAAGAACAATGCTGAACAAAACTATTTTTTTAAGCTTATAGCCAAGACAGTTAATGTGCTCCTTTGTGCCAAGCATGTCTTACCGGTATTGTTGGTTTTGACCAAACAGTGATCAAATTTTGTAGAATTTCAGCATAGTAAAAAGTATCACAGAACACTGTTGGAGCTAACAGCTTTATTCAACATAAATAGGTGGTAACAAAACAGGAGTTTTATTGCAGTTTTTATTGACGATGAATTCTTGCTAGCTATTTTTCTCCAGTTCTGATACTGTATGGTTGAAGGGCACTCTTATGTCTTTTGAAAGCAACAGCAATAATAAACTGCTGGGTTCCATGGACTTTCACACAAGAAAGATAAACTATCTTGTTGTACCTGCCTGCTGGATCCTCTCCTGCTATAAAAACAGGTCTTTTATAAATATTTCTTAAAATACAATGTGTAATTGCTCTGGTGAAATTTCCCATATTCCTGCCACTGTCAATTAGCAAAAATGTTTGACATTCTGCTCTGGTTGAAGCAAGCAATGAAGCCATGCTCTGCTGTGCTGGTTTCAGAGAGAACTGTGTTAGAGAAGGGAGCAAAGAACTGGAAGTGTCCTGCTAGCCCCTGTACTGTATGTGGCTGATGGATCTTACCTAATAAAACATAACTATCATGGGCTATTTCTGATCACAGCTGAGACTTTGGACTCTAATGTGGCAACACTGAAGTAAAACCATGTAGTGTCCATGGCACAGATAAGACTATGTCTACATTGCTATGTTAAGCAAGCCCCTGGGACTGTTTCTATGAGCATACCTCATGAACCATGTGGAACAATTCTGTATTCCTGTCTCTTTGGTTTAGTTCCTCACCATTCCTGGACTATGGGCTCCCACAGGTTGACTGAAGACTCAGTGCCTGCTCAGAAAGGGCCGGGCTGGTTTCTGCTGCCTGGTCTGAGCCAGTAGTGATTGCATATTGTAGCTGATGAGGAATAAAAAGACCATCAGTCTTGCCTATACATGCAACCTTGCTGTCAGGGCATCTTGTCTGTGGCTCTGATGCTGGTAGTTGCTAGGCAAAATTGGTGGTTTCTGCCTTGCAGGCACTTGCCTAGGGCTTCAAGACACCTTTAAAGAAGTACATTTAGATGTCATTGATCTGGAAGAAGAGATGAGAAAGTAAAACTCTGCTAGAAGATGGAGTCAGGGGGCAGTTCTCAGGGCCAGGAAAAGATAAACTACTTGAAGGGACCTTCTGGTCAGACAAGCCCAGTTGGGCCAGGAGCAGTATGAAGCTGCTGGTTTTAATTTGCTGACAGCAGTTTATGTTGATCCCCTCGTTTGATACCTAACAAGGTATGTCCACTGTATAGGAAACCTGGATGTCTCTCAGAACTTTGGATTTTATGCCACAATAAGTTGTCTGGCAGTTAAGTGTGTAACACCTTGAAGTAGTGGTGAATTGTTTCACCCTGGCGTGAAATCCTGGCAGCTGACAACAGCATTTCCATGAGAACAGATTTTCTCCCTTACTTTTGTATGAAATGTTCAACCCACACTAAAACAATCTGCATCAGAGGAAATCTAATCTTTCAGTGGCATAAACTGTTTCTGGTGCCCTGATAATTATGTTACTGGGTAAGCAGAGAGAGAGAAGATCTGACTTTTAAACTACAGATGTTTTAAATATCCCCAGAGCTGAGCTTTGTTTGAAGTTATGGTCCTACAAGTAAAAGGAATACAAGCCCTTGCTTGAAAGAAGCAACATACAGTTGCAGAAGAAACATACAGTTTGATGGCTGTATCAGTAACTATAGCTAAAGTTGTATGTAAAGTAATAGTTTTAGTTACATTTATTCTTAACATACATAGGGGTCATGGGAACTGGTCCAGTAGACTGGTAAAAGAAAATGTTAACAAAGCCATCTGTTAACTTGCTAAAGCTTTGCTGCGGGACAGTTGCCAGTTATCCTTTCTATTACTGACATTTTTCTAATTCCATGCAAAATTACGCTTTAACCGTTTTTGCTATAATCTCAGTGGGCTGCTGTTGTTCATTTATTTATTTATATGCGTACTAAGACATCAAGTGCAGTCAAAACAATTTGTTGCTAGCTCAGACTTCCTAATTCTCCTGGGTTTTTACAGCTTTGGTTTACTAGTTCATCAGAAATTGTGATTCACCTTCAGCTCAAGTATAGAATATTTAACATTTCACAAACCATTTCCAGTCATTCTCTATCTGGAAATAATTGCACACATATAATGTCTACCCCCAAATATTATTCATGTTAAAATCAGCCGAGGGATTAAATTTATTTCAAGTGAAAAAAAAACCTAACAAACAACCCACACAACTTTGTAAACCCCTGATGGCTACCTCAGAAAATAAACTTGAATCATAAAATCACAGAATATCTTAAGTTGGAAGGGAACCACAAGGATCATCAAGTTCAATTCCTGACTCCACACAGGGCAACCTAAAAGTTAAACCACGAATCTGACAGTGTTGTCCAAACACTTTTTGGACACCAAAAGCTTGGGGCCACAACTGCTTCCCTGGGGGTCATGTTCCAGTCCTTGCAAAGAAGTAGACATTAAAAGAAGATGATCTGAAATTTGGCAGGTTAGCAGTCTTGGTGTTTAAGACTTGCCTTTTCCATCTCAATAACGAAATGTATGCGTTGGCAATGTTACAAATTGCCTACAAACCTCTGTGCTTTTTTTTTTTTCCCTGTTGGTAGCCTAGTTAATGTTGGTATTAGTCCTCTTAACACAGGCATATTAAGGAATTCATTACTAAATTTAAAGCAAAAATACTCAGGTGATAACTTGTTTTAAGCCTTGATGTTTCAGCTCGCATATAGCATACACTTTCAATCTAGCTGGTATGGAGATATTAGAAGGGTGGGTGCTTAAACCAAAAGGACCTACCTTTTTCTCCTTGTCTTTGTAAAACACTTTAATTTGATGGTTACAACCATAACAATGCCTCTTTTAGGAACTGTCGCGATCCTTCACCACAGGAACATTGCATTACAAAGACGTTTCTAAATTTACCACTTGGTTTTGTAGGTAATTTATCATTCTTCTGAGCTTAATTATCAGGTTTTGCTGTCTGCATTTATTACCAGCCTAAACCAATCATTGCATGGGTGTTTTTCTTCCCGTTGCCCCTGCTGGTAACACTGATGGAAGGAAGGGAATACCATGATAGAATGGGATTAGATGAGTTTAAACTGATCTGGAACAGTCTCCTTGCTTGCATTGAGTGATGGTTCTGCTTACTGCTCGTATGACCCATTTTTGAGCATCTGGTAAGGAAGTACAGACCTTTATGACCTGTGTCTGAAGGAACACAAACTTCACAGCACATTAAGTTCAAGTGCACTTAAGGTCATTTGCAGTGCCTTCTGTTTTGTCAGCTTTGTGCTCTCACATGACTGGCTGGTTAGTTTATCCGTGTGGCCTCTGCTGTCCTGGAGCTAACTAGGTACCATCTCCTGCTGGAAAGCTTGCTCTGCAGATTAAAGCATTCTAGCTTTGAGGATACATCACCCACAAAGTGTGCCCTTTCCAGAGAAATACACCACTGGTCTTCTTACCTTTTGGAAAGAGGTGATGATTTGTTCTTTTGAACAAACCGGGGCAGGTTGCCCAGCGGAACCGTGGACGCTCCATCCCTGGAGGTGTTCAAGGCCAGATTGGATGGGGCCTTGTGCAACCTGGTCTAGTGGTGGGTGTCCCTGCCATGGCAGGGGGGTTGGAACTAAATGATCTTTTATGTCCCTTCCAACCCAAACCATTCTACTATTCTATTATTCTATTCTAAACTTCATAGCAATGGTCTTTACAAAGCTGTTACTACAGTGTTTTTTTAACAAAGTCATGTCTGCCCTGCAATGTGGGACCTCAGGAAAAAATCCAACACAGTCTCCTGAGAATGAAAAGCAAAAAAGTTATGCTCCAGGACTGGTTGCTCTTTGTTTATTATTATGTGTGGCTGAACTAGGCTCAGGACAAGAGGTAAGGGCCTCAAGTTGTGCCAGGGGAGGTTTAGACTAGATATTAGGAAGAAGTTCTTTACTAAAAGAGTGGTTAGGCACTGGAACAGGCTGCCCAGGGCAGTGGTGGAGTCACCATCACTGGAGGCGTTCAGAAAATGAGTAGATGTGGTGTTTCAGGACATGGTCTAGGTGTCAGGGAGATGTTGGGATGATGGTTGGACTTGATGATCCTAGAGGTCTTTTCCAATTTAAATGATTCCATGGTTCTATGATCCTATGATTTTTATTTGCCAGACAATTCTGCCTACCTATGGTTTGGGAAAGGGTACTGAGATACTGCAGTACGGAGGTGATGCCAGCATCAATGTGGAGTCTGATAGCAGTCACTTAGAAGCCTGCTTGTTGTGCAAAGCTCTCTGAGATTACAGAAAAGACTCCTTGGTCTCCCAGTTTTCTGGATGGGACGCCTTCATTTTGGGATGGGAATCTGGTCAGATTAGGTTTTAATATTAAATACTTTGTTTAACTTTCTATGATGAACATTGAGTGTTTTTTACTCATAACTAGAATATTGCTTATGTTAGGGAGGGATCATTTTTGCCTGTGCACTTAAAGATTTTCCGTACCTAACCATTTCTTCCTTATTCTACGCTTACTTTTACTTATGGCGAGCTGGATGTACAGCTCTTCCGTACTCACAACCACCTCCTCCTGTCTGCACTGTGTACAGTGCAGACTTTGAATTATGACAATTGTTGTATTTATCTCAGAAACTGGTCAATGCTTTTTTAAGACTGCATACAAAGTTATAGAGTACTTTGTAAAGCTCTGTGGACCAGCATGGCGAGAGATCTTTCAGGTTTTGTAGCCCTAAACAATAGCATTTGAGCAAGACATCTAGATGGCTTTGTGTGTATGTGGAGGGTGGTGGTGCCTCATAGAAAATTCAGCAATTCTGGTGTTCTGCTTATTGAACACCTAAGCACGCACAAATAATAAGGCATCGGTAAGGTGACAAGCTCAGGTCACCACACCCTCTAATAATTTCAAAAGTTGTTGTAATTCCATTCATGTCACTGCAAACTTTGTTAATATCTGCAGGGGGAACAAAGTGCAACTTTTGTGCATAATAGTACTCTATTGTAGCTCCAGCATTAGAAGGAGAGTTGCTATGTTTTTAATTTCAAAATCAGTAGCTCTGGCCTTTCAAACCTGAAGGATGTCAAGTCAGACCATGCTGGTGAATTATGTCAGTGGGTACCTTGCTGTTTCCCCTTTAGGCCTTTTGAAATAGGCATTTGTTCTGATTCTTCATCAGTAATGTCTCTTCTGACATAAGGACTGCCTGCAGAGGTATAAAAACGTAGCTGCTAAATGCTTCCCTCTCCCACCTCACTGCCCATCCTTTGTGATGATAACATGGCCCTTATCAGGCATCCAGTATATGGCAAATGATAGGAGCAGAGTGTAAAAAAGGGAATATTTGGTGAGCTACTAAAAGATTGTATAGCACAGAAGTGGCTGAGGATTCTTAAGGATGAGGAGCAGAAGAGCAGAGGAGGCACCATGACCATATTGCTGGCAGTGTGCAGTGTCCAAGAAGGCTGGGCAGAAAGGCTCATGGTTAGGGAGTGAAGAAATGTGATTTGTGGAAAGTGTGAACAGTCTGAGAACCTTCTGGAAAACATGTAAGGCTCCCCCATTTTTTCCTTTGAAACCTCTCCCCTGCCTTATGTGGCTCCATCTGATGTGGCACTGAACATCTCTTACTCATGTAAGTTTTGCTAAGCACAGATCCTCCTACCCAGAAATTTCACTTAGATAATGCCACATCTGAGCTGCTATACCAACACTGATTTCTGCCATGTCTTTCCATCTCTTGAGTGTAATCAGGAGAAAACTTGCAATAATATCTCCCTGAGCTGTATGGCCTGAAGAACCTTCTCCCTCTTCTTTCTCTCAGACTAGTAGTATTGAACCCACATTACCAGGCACACCTGGTAAAGGTTGCTTTTAGGGACCCTGGCAGGACTACTTGAAATAGTAATATTTCTTGGATTCAGGTTACATGCTTTCACCAGAGAAGGGGTAGCCTTCTTTCTGTCTCGATTTGCCTGCCCTTCAGCCTCCTCTGTGTGTTTTCAGTATAAAAAGCATTCTGTGAGGTCTGACTAATTCTGTGATCTTACATGACTGACCGTTCTCCCTCTTCATTCGTTTACAGGAATCTGAAGAAATATCACCTAAATTACATCACTAGGTAATTATATGACTGGCATATACAAGCATATTGCTGTACTGTATGAGAATCTCCTTCTAGTCCTCACTGAAACTTTACCACCACCAATCCAAACATCTCACCCAGACAACACTCTTCCTTCAGAACTTTATAGTTGCAGTACCTCCAGCAGTCACTTGCTCCTGCTGTTGGGTTGCCCAATGCTGCCCAAATGTTGCGGTTGATTCTGGAGGCACTCTTGCTGATATTTTTTGAACATTAAAAAAGATACCAGCTTTATGCAGCAGTGTGGCTTGATATTGTTAGAGCAAGATCATTATATATATCACTATATGTACAGTGATAATGTGGCCAAAGGCACACTATCCTTAGGAGTTATGCACCTGAAGAGCTGCATCTCAGGGAAAATACCTCTGACATTCCTGTTCATAAAATAATATTACTGTGGATGCATTCTAAAATAACTCATAGTCAATGGAGATATCAGGGAATATGGTGTAGCTTAAGCTTTCTGCTTGGCTATTGCTGCTAATTGATAGCTTTCTGAAGTACTAAAGTAGTTCTAAAGTCTCCCTAAAGTTGGACGTGAATGTCATACTGTATGGGATTATTATAAACCACATCTTTGGTTCATAGAATACCATATAATCCTGCATTTAGGAGCACATACTGCAACCTGTTACTAATTTACCAGAAATAAAAGCAGCTAATTGCCTATTGGAAAGTGGCAGGTCTAGAAGAGCTTACATTGTGTACTGAACGTTCCAAAATGTTTGAAAAAACACCTAAGAATTGCTCATTCTCAGATTCCTGTTTTTTAGCTACCTTTAATAGAAGAGAGCAGCCTTTGTTCACAAGAGCCTTTCTTCAGTGCTTCTTAATACCTGTCGCAGGAGTGGAGTTGTGCACTTCACTGACAAGAGGGAAGTAACAATATATTTATTGATACGAAACAGCGTTTCAGCAAAGTTTGAAACAGTAAATGCGACTTTAAGGAAAAAGAATTTGATGGTGAGGTACACCTAATTATTTATTACACAGAGGACAAGATAAAATGGATGAGGGGTAAAAATGCACTGTCACACTCCACCCTGTGACTACAGTCAGTTCATCTTTTTCTCACAAAGTGGTGGTATGGTCACTTCTTGCCTCTGTGCCATAAATAGTACATTGATAATTTATGCACTTACACATCCATGGTAAGTAGGTAGTGGAGTATTGTATGTTTTCAGTGGTTGGAGTTGGGCTATTTGTTTGACCATGCACCAAACCTTTATAAACAGTATAATTACAAGCAATAGACATATTAAAGTTAGAGATAGCAGAACCACAACTGGGTGAAGCATGAAATTGAATTGCCATTGGTGACCACCCAAAAACTGTTTCCCACCAGCGATGTTCTCCATCCTTCTTCACTCTTCTCCAAGAAGATGTGGTGTATCTCTTCTGTATCATGATGAATGGCGATAAATTTCATGTCCATTGTCCCAGGTGTGTTCCAACAGTTGACACAGTTCATTGTGTTGCAGTAGTTTCTTCACCAATGTAAGATTCATTCCGAGAGGGGTAGGTAGTAAATCTTGACTCAAAGTGTAATTAAATTGTAATAATTGATAAGATGTGACAGGGGCTGAATAAGTAAAGTCACATCCTGTTATTTTAGTAAAGTTACAAATATTTCAGTGACTACTTGTATCTACAGTAATATTATCTATGAATATAAAATCACAAAGAATTATCATATAAACACAACCTTTACCCATATATACAAGTACAGTTTCAGGGGACTCATTGGGGTGTATTTCAAAATCACAAACATTTTGTTCAGTGTCAAGACAAATGTCTTGTGCTTTGATGGTATTACTCTCACAAATATATCTTTGTTATTCCTGTATAATGCATGCATTAACATCAATAGTTTGCCATTTGTTTCCATTTTGTTGGCCCCATACTCTATGCTCCAATGGATAGAGTACAGCTTCATTGTGATTTAATCCTAATGCAATGATTGGGTATAGGGTTTGTACTGAAGCATCGTGTCTTGTTAAGACAAAAGCCGTGGCCTGATCGTTGATGGGGTTATAAGTGAAATTGACCAAATACCACCAGGATTGGAGTTCTCTCTCGAAATTATTTGCATTATCCCAAATTACCTTTAGAATTTCAGTGGGTAGGGTGCCTTCTTCACCTTCTCTTATAATGGCTGCTACTGTAGATTGCATCCACATTTGAGCTTGGATACAACTCAAAGCTAGAGAAACATCACTTGTTGTTGTATGTAGTTTATTTATAAGTACTTCAGCATCTATACTGTTTAGAACCACCAATCCTGTTCCTAGGATACCTGTTACATCTCTCCTTGTTTGTTTTGGAGAAGTAAGGGTTCAGCCATGTAACCATGTTAACCCCTCTACATACGATGTATTTAGAAATGGTGTACAGGTTGGTTTGATTGTAGAGATATTAATGGGCATCAATAATTGCACTCATTTAAGAGACCATGATGAATTAAATAACTGTGGCATACTAATTCTGTGTTTTGCACCACTGTTATCAGTAGCTTCCCAGGCAAGTGCACCACATGGTCTAGTTAAGATCAGAGGCACTGTACCAATGGATTGTACATTGACAGGACAGGTTGTCCTGGTTGTAATGTTGTTGGACACTCTCTTTTCCCAGTATGTGGAGCACTATGTTCAGGTTTTACAAAGAATGTTCAGCTTACAGGGCTTCCAGCAGGCCTATGTCAATATTGCAAGAACAATCCCATGTACCAGTATAAGCTGAGGACTGACCTGTTGGAGAGCAGGGTAGGGGAAAGGGACCTGGGGGTCCTAGTGAACAGCAGGATGACCATGAGCCAGAAATGTGCCCTTGTGGCCAAGAAGGCCAGTGGCATCCTGGGGTGTATTACAAGGGGAGTGATTAGCAGGTCGAGAGAGATTCTCCTCCCCCTCTACTCTGCCCTGGTGAGACCGCATCTGGAATATCGTGTCCAGTTCTGGGACCTGCAGTTCAAGGATATGAAACTGCTTGAGAGAGTCCAGCCACAAAGATGATTAAGGGAGTGGAACATCTCCCTTATGAGGAAAGGTTGAGGAAGCTGGGTCTCTTTAGCTTGGAGAAGAGGAGACTGAGGGGTGACCTCATTAACATTTATAACTATGTAAAAGGTGAGTGTCAGGAGGGTGAAGCCAAGCTCTTCTCAGTGACTTCCAATGATAGGACAAGGGGCAATGGGTGCAGGCTGGATCATAGGAGGTTCCACATAAATATGAGAAAAAACTTCTTCCCAGTGAGGGTGACAGAGCACTGGGACAGGCTGCCCAGGGAGGTTGTGGAGTCTCCTTCTCTGAAGACATTTAAAACCCACCTGGATGCGTTCCTTACATGAAAAATGTGAGCCATTATCAC
>JAVSBS010005610.1:25740-52333 GCA_033124195.1 Coracias cyanogaster | reverse complement strand
TAAATATTCCACAAGGCCGGAGCGTCACTGGGCGGCTGAATTTGTCCTTCCCTCCTTTTAACTCTTTCAGACAGGCATAGCACTTTTTTTGAGTTCTTTTTCCTTTTTTTTTTTTTTTATTTTATTTTTTCTTTCTCCATCACAATGAGATCTACTCACCCTGAACAGCCCTGATCCTTTTCTGCAGGAAGGATTCAGCTTTTATTATGCAGAGATCTTTACCAAGTCAAACTCTTGATTTCAGACTGCAGCTTCTCATTTTTACTATCACATTTTAATGTAAAAGGAGCCTTCAATTCCTGGTCACTGGACCACAGTGGAATGCACATCTGAGGTTCATTTTACTGCTGTAGAAATACTATCTTATTCACATAAAAAAACCTCCAGTATGAATGTGTTGTATACTCTTCATCACATTAAAAAAAACACCAAAACTTGGATTATTTTTTTTCCTACTCTTTGTATACTGTTTTTCTGAGTTTCTAAATGAGTAGTCTTTGATTATCATAAGCAGATAGAGACACAATAGAATTATACCTATTATACAGTAAAGAAACAATCTATCTGCCATTTAATAGAATGTATTCAGTGTTTAGTAATTAAGAAAAATGATCAGGAACTTACCGTTGAAAGAAAATCTGAATTAGATAAAGGTAGATTTCTTGATCTAGGGTTAGCGCCAGTATAACTGGAGATATCGCTATTTGCATTTTTTATTAATGGAGAATGTGTAATGAGCAGAAAAAACCTCATTTACAATATGCAAAAATTATATGTAACATTAATTCTAAAGTTTTAATAAATACTTAAAGAAAACAAAATTACTTGGAAAGCAATTGTTAGTTTGTGATTATATATGGAAAACATCTCCAAGAGTACAGTGACTGTGATTTGGTTGGACTCAAATTAGATAAATTTTCATGATTCCTCCTTTCAGAAATTTTTAAACCCCAAATTAAAAAACACAGAAATTTGAAAATTTGAGTCTCTGGCCTTAAAGCAGTTCAGGTAGCAGATTTTTTCTAGAGTTTTTTTTCCTAATTAACCCACAAGAATATTAAGAGATATAATAGCTTACTTCTGTCATATCTGATGCTTGAAAATGGAAGAAGAATATCAACTCATATAAACCAGTTGATTCTAGAAATGGATTGTTTTTCCTCATCTTCAAAAAAGAGTATTTTAAAAAATGATGGTACTTGAAGCATAATTGGTTTTATTCTGTATTCCTGTATAGAATGTGTTTTTGTCAGGGATAATGACTTCTGATAGCTTTCTGATTCCTAAAAGATGGGTGTCTTCCCCTGAACTCATTATGGTGTGGTACCTTTGACTGCAGCAGCTCTGGCTTACTTGCTTGATACTTTTCTGAGCATCTACAGCATATTAAATCTGCAAAACTTAAACCTTTAAAAATATATTAATTTCAACATTTTCATTTGCTCATAATATACCATATAATTACACAATAATAGCTTACTAAAACAGTTATCAATATGAATGTGGCTCTGCTGAGTAAGGTAAATTTATCCAAGGTGGTGTCCTGTAGCTAAGGTGAAGGCTAATTTCAAAGCATTTTTAAAACCCAGATTCTGACCAAAGAAACTTTAGACAGCCAGAAAAATACTAATACTAGACCATCTGTACTACTTGAGTCATCTTGCTTTTCCTTCCAGAAATCCAAAGAATCAGTAGCACAAAATGACAGTCAGTTTCTCAGAAGCACAAGGGTGTTTTTAAAAAAGGATTTCAATTTTTACGGCTTCAGCTTTGTCAGAGTTTCTCTGAGAAGGATACTTCATGTTCTATTTGAGCGCATCCATTGCAAGGAAACAGGTAGAGAGAGACATCATAATACCACAAAAAGCAGATTTAAAATATTAAACTAAAAAATCACTTAAAATATCATCAGATGATCTGGATTAAATTTAATTTTGTAAAAATTTGATTGTTCTAAACTACTTTTATTACTTTTATTTCATTGCAGCTGTAGCCAAACTCAAACGTATGTATTTATAATCCCCCTCCTGTGACTGACTTTAAAAAGAAGTATTTAAGAAATGATAGATTCATATAATGTTAGGGGTTGGAATGGACCTCTGGAGATCGTCAAGTCCAACCCCCATGCCAGAGGAGGACCATACAACCTAGGGCAGGTTACACAGGAATGCATCCAGATGGGTGTTGAAGGTCTCCAAAGAGGGAAACTCCACAGCCTCTCTGGGGAGCCTGTTCCAGTGCTCTGTAACCCTCACAGTAAAGAAGTTCCTCCTCAAGTTGAGGTGGAACTTCTTGTGCTCTAGCTTATATCCACTGCCCCTTTTCCTATCTCAGGGCACAAGTGAAAAGAGGTTGCCCCTTTCTTCTTGACACCCAGCCCTCATACATTTATACACGTTAATTAGATCCCCTCTCAGTCTTGACACAGCTTCCAAATCTGAATACCTTCACAAAGTAAAGTGACTAGCCTATTTTCAGCAAATCATTCATGTTCATAGAGGAAGTCTGAAACTAATTCCAGAATCACCCTGCTAAGTGCTAGTTAGCTGGCTGTATCTTGTTCAGTTGGGTAACCGGAGGGAATGGTAAGTGCATGCCTGAATTTTTATTGGGACATCACACCACTCATGGCTGACCTGGTGTGGAGGGCATTACTGTTGTACCACATATCAATTCCTTCATTTTGTCAAGCATGACCTTCACTTGAGTTTATATATGATTAGTCCATGGCATGTATTTAAGTAGGCAATTCACTTGACATTTTAAAGCATACAGATGAATACTACAAGGGTATGTTTTCACGTGCCTGCCATGAATATTACATGTACTGGACTGTTACTGAAAAATCTGAAAGCTTAGATTGCATTTTAGGGAAAATTTCAACAGCACCTTTTATCCTTATAGGACATGACTGCTACAGCTACTGTTGAAAGATTTTCTCATATTGTCACAAGGTTTCAAAAAATTATAATGAAAACAGAAAGCTTGATGAGACCAGTGCTGCTGAAATGGCTAAGAGAACACAATAGTCACCATGACTCAAACTAACAAGCTAATGAGTGCCTGCAGTTGTCCTTTCAATGGTTAAACATAGAAACACAAATTCCCAAATAAGCAATATGAAATAGTTTGCGCATTAATCCAGCAAGTCTAACTGCATTGTCAGATAAATCCAAGCCAGATAAATTTGTGCACGCACATATGCGTGCTTGAGTGTTTGTATGTAAGGTGTCTTGTCATGTAAATGTCCTAAGCTAAATCATACTGTGAATTAATTTGTCTTACAATAGCAGTCAAAATATGTCAAGTAACACTCTAGACTATGTAAAAACAAAAAGACCTTTACAGTAAAAATTACTCCAAAAGTAAGTTTCTTCCATTTTTTCATTCATTCATCATGACTATAATTTGGATTACATAGTTACAGAATTGTTACTTTTAAAAATTTTCTGTCAGTTTATCAGGTATTTTCAAAAAGTATCATATTTTTGTATCAGAATAGTGGAATTTGACATCAGAATAATATCTAGAAAGTTGACTTGAGCTGATAAATATAGCCAAAGGAAGTTATTTGCCATTTGTTCATCAAGAAAATGGCTTTATTGCTTGACAAGCATCCCATTAAATTGAGGATAGAACAATGAAAAACTCTTTACATTTGCTTTCATTTCTTCAAGAGCTGTATGTTGACAGGCAGTCTTTGTAGCTATGGTGTTCAGAGACTAATATACAGTCGAATAAATCTATTTATCAACTTATTTCTTTGTGAAAAGGGCAGTAGCATTCCATTATGATGCCTTGAAGTCAGGAAAAAACACTTTAATAGATTTCATGAAATTATGTGGCACAAACTAATCCTGCTAAAGAAAACTCCTGAATAATTTAAAATTTATAGAAATACTGTGATGAAAACCATGCTTTGTTTAGCCACTGGCAATTCTTCTCCAATGCTGCCATCTACAGAATCCTTCAATTATTACATTGCTTGGTCCCTTAGGTCTCTGAAACCTCAGTTAACTCATCTGAAATTACAGGTCTTCTTAAGTCCTCTGAAAAATCCAATAAATTATCTAGGACATAAGTTCTATATGCTTAGCATCTAGAGGAATTCTAGCTTATGTGTAAATATATCTTACATTCTGGTTGTATCCAGAAAGAGCGGTCAATGGCTTGATGTCCAGATGGAAAAAGGTGACAAGTAGTGTCCCTCAGGAGTCCATACTGGCACCAGTGCTGTTTAGTATCTTCATTAATGATACTGACAGTGGCATTAAGTGCACCTTCAGCAAATTTGCTGATGACACCAAGCTGGGTAGTGTAGTTGATATGCCAGAGGGACGGGATGCCATCCAGAGGGACCTGGATAGACTGGAAAGGTGGGCCCAGGTGAACCTTGTAAGGTTCAACACGGCCAAGTGCAGGGTCCTACACTTGGCCTGGGGCAACCAGCATTATCAATATAGGCTGGCAGAGGACATGCTGGAGAGCAGCCCTGTGGAAAAAGACTAGGGGGTACTAGTGAAAGAAAAGCTGGACATGGAGCTGTTGGAGCATGTCCAGAGGAGAGCCACGAAAATTATTAGAGGGCTGAAGCACCTCTCCTATGAAGACAGGCTGTGAGTGTGAGAGTTGGGACTGGTCAGCCCGGAGAAGAGAAGGTTCCAGGGGGACCTTATAGCAACCTTCCAGTACCTGAAAGCGCCTATAAGGCAGGAGGAGATGTGTTCTCGAGGGTCTATAGCAGTAGGACAAGGGGGAATGGTTTTAAGCTAGAAAAGAGTAGATTTAGGTTAGCCATTAGGAGGAAGCATATATGAGGTAATATGAAGGGTATATAAGGTAATATGATGGTGGTGGATCACTGGAATACGTTTCCCAGGGAGGTGGTGGAAGCCCCATCCCTGGAGTCATTCAGGGTCAGGCTTGATGGGGCTCTGAGTAACATGTCCCTGCTTACTGTAGGTGGGGTTGGACTAGATGGCTTTTAGAGGTCCCTTCCAACCCAGTACATTGTATGATTCTACAATTAATGTTTAACAGAATGTCAGAGGAACTTTACTGACTTATTTTTGCTCAAGTTTTCCACTTCCTTAAGTGATACTGTTTATGTCAAGATGAGAGACTTGATATAGTCCATTAAAACAAACTGCAAGAAGAAGAAAAATAAGCCACAAATGTTTGGATTCCAGGAGACTACTTCAGGGAGATATCATATATAGTTCCTGTGTTACTTTTCTCTAAACCTTTGTTATTGGCCACTGCTAGACACAGGATTACTGGCCTCACACAGGGACGCTGTTCTTGTAAGAGGAATAAGCTGCTAAAATGCAATTTAGTAGAGATTAGAATGTAATTGCAGACAGTCATTATGGTTAATGTCTGTATTTTTAATGTTCGCATCCCTTAATAACTAGTTATGAAAACGATACTGTGTTCACACAGAAAATAACTATTTCCTATAAATCAAACTATCTGCAGCAAAAGCATTTGAGACTGTTGCTTCTTTCCCAGGAGAATAATCATCCTTAACACTCAATCTTGGCCACAGTTTCTCACAGTAGGAAACACACTGAAGTCAACAGGTCTACTATATACTTGCAGGAGCACTGAAACAACCAGGTCCTTAGAGATTTCTCCTTCTTTGGAAACTCTTTGAGATATCTAATTACAAAGGTACTCACTGGGACAAATTGAGTAAGATGGAATTTGGTGTTTGGAGCCATGCAGTGGACTCCCCAAACAACGTGCTAGGAGCTGGAACCTCTTGTTGGTTTTGAACATTTTGTGTTAATGAAATAACTAGACTTCACTGCATGCTGCTCTGGGCTGAAGCTTCACTTTTAATTAGAATGCAATTTAGATTTGTCTGGTAATTCATTTGCAAACTTTAAGTCAAATGAACAAAAGATTTTATTAACATCATATTTTGGTGTCCTGGAAAATGTAACTACTTTTAAAAAAACCTAGATAAACTACTTTCTCTGTATTCCTAATTCTTGTGCCTAAGGGAGTGCTAACTGAGAATTAACACTGGCAATGTTTGGTTGCCACTTATGCACTTCAGGATTTGGGCTGGTTTTGCTCTGTTATTGTTACAGTTGTGATCTTTTCAAACCAGTAGAACAGGATTATTTGTTGCTTCATGTGTCACAAACAGATTTAGAAGGGGTCTGAGTCCATATAGCAATGTTAGTAAAAAAGGATTTTCCATTTCCTTTCTGTTTCATTATAACCACTTTTATTTCTGGCAGTATAAATCAATCATTTTTTTGTTTCTTTACATCAGTGTTACCTTTAGAAACTTAATACATTTGAAGAACCATCCTGTCTTGTGAGATGTTAATGGCTTTGGACAACACAGTACACCCAAGTGGAGATTTTTCTACAATTAATGTATTACTCTGCCCGCCTGACAAGGCTTTGTTCCTTGGACCTGTTCAGATCTAATTTCCAACCCTCTCCTCTCTTCCTAGTGCTCCCTACGGTTGCTTGCCTTTCCAAAGTAGGTCTTAAATTTCATAGGCATCTTCCTACTGCACTTCAGTCACCAGTGTGCTGCCTACATGCTAAACCTTTCAATCTTTTTCCTAGAAGAGCAAGCCCTGGCACTTGCTTGGGCAGGTTGAAACACACAATTAAGTATTTGCTCTCAGAGTATCAGACTAAAAAATACTGAATATTAATTGACTAGGTACAGCCTATAGGAGTTGCAGGGTAATTGAAACTTCTACCCTCTCTTCATCGAGTGGGTTGATTTATTCTAATTTCCTCTAAATTATATTATTTAATACACACATCACTGCAGCCTCCTGAGAATATGGCTCAGTATTTACACTTCAGCAACTAACATTGTGACAGTGGACCCAGTAAGCCCAGTGAAGCTGAGACTGTATGAGCCATTAAAACTACGATCTTAACTGATCTTGCTCACCTTGGATTTACTCTTGTTCTAACTTTGTTTTCCAAATACTGAACACTTGTCAATGCAGCTCCGACTTCTAAAGCTTAACCATAATGTACCGTATCTCTGTGCTGACAATCATTGCATCCCTGGTGGTCTGAGTTGCTGATCTAAGCAGGACACATCACATTACTCTTTAAGAACAGTTACATCCTCATTGCACATATGCTTTCATCCCTCATGTACATACTTAATGAAGAACTACAAACAATTTTAATGTTTGCTAGGCCAGTTAGTGCTTGATTATTGTCAGTTTATGTTTAAGTGCCCTTAACATTTGTGCCCAGAGTGCTCTTCCTTGCTATTGTCGTTCTACCCCTACTGCTGCATTTACTCGATTCACCTGACTTGTTCTTGTGCAATCTGTACTGTTGTAGTGTATTTACCAGTTGCTGTTATTTGGTAAAGGGTATTTGTTCTTACCCTTTGTTATTTTCCTCTGCATTTTTTGCCTCATAAATCTCTTCTGTCTTTTCCTCACACTTTTTTTTTCCTTCTTTCTTGCACATTCATTAGTCTCCATCATTTAATCTCCCTTTGTTCTCTCCTGGGCCCTTTTGCTGTTCATTGCTCTCTGTCTCTTTTTCTTTTGGCTCCAGTAACAACCATCAATCCAGAGATGTGACATTCAATCTCGATAAACAGCTGGTTTTTAGCAATTTGCCATCCACTAAAAGTGCAAACTGTGCTTTGAAAAATCTCATGATAATTCATTATTCTGCTAGAGTAAGGTGAAATGCAGGGCAAAGAGTTTGGTCAGGACCTATACTCCCTATCCATAAAAATAAAGCTTTTAAATAAAACAGAGAGGAACCCTCTAATGTGTTTACCAGGTGGAGGAATTACTACAAGGATGACAATCTACAAGAAATACAATTTTCTGTCGCTCAGATATAAGCTATTTGTACTGGTAATAAGTGGCCATCAAAAGAAGATCCAAATCTATTCTGAAACCAGAACACAGGAGTGTTTACCTGATTAATTACCTGCTTTATGTATAGCACACATCCTGGTGATCAGTGTCCTGAATCCAGATGGCATAACTTTTGAAAACCTCACTTAAAATAAGAATTAAAAGTTGAAATGTTCATACAAAGAGCCTTGAAAAACTGTTGCAGCAGAGGGAACAGAGCAAGCATGCTCTTAAATGGAGTAGAGAATTTAACAATAACTTTCCAGAAGCTATATTCTCTTTGATTTGAGCCTACCAATTGATTTGAGCCTACCAATTGCAAGCAATTTCTGTAATGGGATTTTAAAACTCTATCCATCTATAGGGTGAGTTCAGCTTGTCATTTTTGTGCTTGAAACTTGCTCTGTAGGCACAACAATGGAGGCTGGACCTTGGCAGGCAGTTTGAAAAGGAAGCTATTTAACAGTAACTGGAGTTCTCCAAAAGATGTACAGAGAGCTTCTTGACGAAAAAACATGAACTTGTACAATATTATCTTGAATCTACATGCTGTGGAATAGAGGGTGTGGATTGTACTACACCTCCTTGCACACAGAGGCACTTCAGACACTTACAGGAAAAGTCCTTGAGCTTGTAGCACCTGGGTATCCACATTGTTGAATAATCATTTGTGCAATCTCTCAGAGAATAAAACAGACAGATGAAGGATTCCTGCACATGAGGGTAAGAAATGCAAAACCAGCAAACTGAAGATATATTTTGAGGGTGACATGTTGGAAGAAAGCCAGTGAGAACAGACACTTGAAACTACAGTGATGTTTGCATCTTTTTTCATCATTCTCAGTACATCCCTGTCCAACAGGCAGTGAAGTCAATAGGAATCTCTCCATTAGCGTCACCAAAAATTGAATAAGTTCTCACATGATTCCTGCCTCTGAAGTGTACTCAGAGTGCACTACTGAACTCTTAAGTGTATTATTTCTCAAGATACTTAATTATGGTGAGCTTGGGAGTGAACTAAGCACTATAACGCTTCTCTGCAATGCTTCCTGCCCCCTCGGTACCTGACAATGCTGCACTGCCCATGAATTTGGTTGAAGGATTTGAAAAAATTCAAGGAACAGTGTTGAAAATAACCAGAATCAGAAAACAATATTCAGCTATTTATGGCTTTAAATTACTTGATTCTTTAACAGAAAGCAGCATCACTCTCTTGAATAAAATCTATTTTGTACTTTGTGTCTCTATGTCACAGTCAATTGCTACATTACAAAATACTGTGGTTTTCCACCTAGGCATTATTGCATAACTGTACGTACAGTGTACATTTTACATACCTTGTTCACAGTAGGTACCGGTTGTTCCAAGAGGACAGTGACATGTGTAGCCATTAGGTAGTGGCACACAGGTACCACCTTGCTTACACAGATGTGGAGGATCATGCTCAGGGTCACATATAGACACGGTTTCTGTGCAAAATGCACCTTTCCATCCAGTGAGGCAGTCACAGCTATGGTGGGTCAGTGAAAGAAAAGAATGTAATATTATTACCAAAAGAAATCAACATGTTAGTAGCAATGTAATCAAGATTTTCAAGTTTGGGTATCTGTATTTAGTCATCTGATCCAAAATGGTTAACAGAAAAGTGCAGTAACAAAGTTTCTAATGTAACTTTTTGATGTGTTTATTTTATTGTATAAGAAAAATATACTTAATAGGAAATATTTTATTTTGAATCTTATTACAATATTAGCATCTGTAGGAAAAAAAAAGAAGCAGCTTGTAACTTTTTTGTCTTTTGCTCTACAAATAGCTCTAAAAGGCCTTAGCTTCATAAACAAGGAGTCAAAGTGGACATTAAAAGAGAAAAGAAAGCTGTGAAGAGCAGCCATAAAAATAAAACCAGATGTCAGTATAAGGGCACTGCTAACAGTTCCAAATCTGAGCCAGTAACAGGAGTCTGTCAGAAACTGCCTTTCACTTAGCCAGTATTAATTTGCTAAATTCTTAACATGGGCACATCAGAGGCAGGTTTGGTGAAGCGCTTGATGGAAAAGAGAATAGCGGATTTGACCATGAAAGAGGTGGCAACCTGAGTGTCGTGTGTCTATGACTGTAAATCTATGTCATAAGCAAATTTGTTAAACTGACTGAATCACTGGACTTAAAGGTATCCACTACCATTTATACCTTTCTTTCATTCAGGCCAGGAGAATATAACAAACAAATTCACACTAACCCATAAACTTAAAATTAGCATGGATTCTGTAGAAATTGTTAAATACAAAAATACACTTGGCATTGATCTTAAAATGCCCTCCTTACTAACAAGCTTCAAATAGTTGAAATATGTTAGACCTATTTGTATTTTAGAACTTAGTGACACTTCATGTAAAAAAAATTGTTCCCCTGAATAAAAGCACTTATTGATTTTTCCGTGAAAGGATTCTTTCTTAAGGCTAAGAATGAAACCTCATACATTTTGATTAATTCTTAGCACACGTCTTTTTGTATATGTGCAAAATCTCAAATTTTTCTTCAAAGTGATTGAGCTACACTTTCTCCATTAATCAGCCCACTGTTTCTAGGCAAAACATAATGAGGAGTCTGTGAAACTGCTGTTTCACCAAACCTTCAGATCAGACAACAACATGTAAACAAAGCACAGCCAACAAACCCTTCAGAGTGATAAACAGCTGTTTGGAATGAAGGGGAAAAGAGGACAGGACCGTGCAAAAGCAAAAGCACCTCAATTCATCAAAATCAGCATGCCTTCTGTCTCAGCTATAAATGTTATGCTTTGATGCATGAAAGCTACCAAGAAGGGAAAGTAATTTAACTCCCTCAGTGCAAACAGAAACGTCCATTTCTTGGGCTGGGAGTTTGGAGCTGAAGCCACCGCTGTTGTGCAGCATACACAAAGGTTCTTCCCCTTTCTCTTGCATCTGTCTGCATGTCTGTTTAAGTTTCCTTTCATTCCTGTCTCTTAGAACCTAATAAAAGTTAGGTTTTTAAATGAGTTGAAAATTATTTTTACAGAGCTGAATATGTTTGCTCTGCCCTACAGTAGCCAAGGTCTATGAACAAATGCAACCTCTTAACATCCCTAAAGTGTGTTGGACTTAAAGCAAGTTGGACTGGGGTTGAGAAGTTTAGATCCAAAATTTCCTAATCTTTAGAGGGATAAGAGAAAAGGCAGCACTTTAAATCCTTTCCATCATGTAGCTTGCCATGTTGGTCTAGTTTTCTTGGTTGTTGTTACTTGTTGTTTTTCCGGACCAGAAGAGCCCAATGGCTTGCAACATCACTAGTGCCTTGACTCTCAGGGATTTAAAGACCTATTTAGAATCGTAAAATATATTGAGTTGGAAGAGACTCATAAGAATCGTTGAGTCTGTGTAGGCAGGACTAACTAGATCTAAATCATGTGACTAAGAGCATCATCCAGATGCTTCTTGAATTTCTTTAGATACAAGAAGTGAGATTCATTCTGAGATAGACACCTCATTTTATGTTATGTGTCCAGATGGCCTCCATTTGCCTTTCTAGAGGTATCTGAGAGGGGCAGCTTGAGACCAGGGAGAAAGATTCTCACACAGACCACTGAAAGCTCAAGTTTAGGTAATGGGATCCTTGAGTAAGTGCCTAAGCTCATATGTTAATCAATAGTGATCCAGCTGAAACAGTCAAGGGAACTGGAGCTCTATCCCTCCCACAAACCTACACATGCATGACTCTAATGATGAGGTGCTGCATTGAACTGCATCAACAGAGACATTTAGTGCCATCTGACATACCATGGCATATCTGAGAGATCTATGTGAAAATAGTAGATAAGACAGAAGAACTGCAGAAGAGTGCTCTCTGGACACTTTATGAAGACCAGAAAAGGTATTCCAGGATCTATGCCATTAGAATGCCGGTTTCCAGACAACTGGAAAGGCATGGACCTCCATTAACTGTGATAGGTTCTTACACATTTAGCTCACCTGGAGACAGTCTAATTTTATGCGTCTTAGGAGATAAATCTCACTGCAAAATACTTTCCTATTTTGAGGGTTTTTGAACAACAAGGATTAAATTTATTTTTCTATACTCCAGCTTTTGAGTATAGAGTTTCTCAAGAGCCGCTGCCAAAATATCTCTTATTTTTTCATAGCGTATTTTTAGGTGGAGAAAGGATAATAAGGCCTTTGTATACAACTTTGACAGTGTGTCCAAGAGAAAACAACTGCATAATCTTGAATCCCCTAGTTTTGCAAAGGACTGCTTAACAGAGTGCTCTTCACAGCATACACATGGCAAAGTCAGCCAGTTCAGGAAATGAGAACTCTCAAATTCACAGCTCCCAGAGAAATATAACAAAAGATTTGCAATTCTGGAAATTTCAGATACCACTTCAAGTTCTGTAATGTATTTAGGAAGTTCAAGTATGGTTGAATTTAATATATTCTTCTCTTTCTTCTTTGTTTCTAGTCAAACACTTTACAGCGTCATGCAGTGTTCATAAAATGGCTTTCCAGGCTCAAAGACCCTTACCAAAGCCAAACTGAGCTCTCAGATAAGTGAGCACAGTTTCTACATAAGCAAAGACAACAAGTTTATGTCATGGTTGATTACACACCAAACCCTGAAATTTATAATAGAAAACTTCAGGCAACATTTTAAAAGAATAATGAAAAATAATTTCCTTTTATAAACTATGTAACCAATATTTCTCTGTGTTACTACATGAAATCCTAATCAAAACAGAAGCATTTCTTGAACCTTAAAAGGAGTTAATAAAGGTCCTAAAGGATTTTTATGAAAGAATTGGAAAAATTGCTTATATCCAATGTGGTTTCCTAAACTAAACAAAGAGCATTCTTATATTAAACATAGAAAATGTATTGTTTAAAATGTCATACTCAATGCTAACAAACCTAAAACTTCCTATATCTATGCAAATGTGGTGTCAAATCAAATAAATAATTCTATAGCTGTAAGGGAAGGATTCAGCTCTGTGAATTCAGACACCTGAATTTAGGTGTCTATGTGTAAGATGAGCATATACTCAATGGAGATCAGAGGCTCAATTAATTTAACTAATTAGTTAGGCCAACTGAGACCAGACAGATTTTTAGTGCCATCTGAAACTCCTTGTGGTATCTCATCTGGCCTCCAACTACTATTCCAGGAGGAATTGTCACATTTATCAACATTATATGAGTATCTCAGATATTGCAGGACATCTCAAATTCATGTTGGCCTGTATTGACCACACCAGGCTATCAAAACTACTGGAGATTTCTGGATATAGTTCTTTAATTTGTTTTGTATTGGAACTGAAAGATGCTGAGCAATGGAGAAGGTCTCTAAATGACAGTGGCTTTGCATTCAGGCAGTGGAAAACTAGAGTGTAGAGGAAAACCAGCCTATCTTCAGGCTGGAAGGTAAAAATGGGAGTCTGAAGAAATTAACATTGGAAGGAAATTAATTATATTTAAACAAAGAGAACAATGGAATGTTACAAAAGTGTCCTATTAAGCCAAATTGGATGACAATTTTAAAATAGCAATTCCACCCCTGAAAGTAGAAATTTTTATTGATCTAAATCATAACAATTAAATGGAGAAACACTTTTCCCCTTGCAAACAATAAAGGTATGTCCTTGCATTAAGGGTTTGTTCCATCCTTGCACTGAGATTTCTAACTGAATCTAACATAATAATGAAACTACAGCAGCTCATTTTATGGGGCATCCCGCTACCATATAGGGGTATGATTTAATTTCCTAAACCTAAGCGGCTAGTGTTATTTGGGAGGTACTGAGAAATCCACATGAGGCTTGGGGATATGACAGAAGACTTATGAGAGTCCTAAGCTCTTTTGAAACAGCAGCTGAAGGCCAAATGGTCTACCCAGGCGTATCTACACGCTTATATTTAGCAAATAGAATCCTGCCCATTACTTCTGATGTTCTGTTCAAAGTACTCACAAGACACACTTTTTCTCTTGCTTCAGCAACAAACAATAGCCATAACACAGCATAGGTAATCTTGTTATATGTAATTTTATATTTTGTATATTTTTGTGCCATGAGTAAAAGAATGGAGAATATTATTGTCCCTTGAACATAAAATTATTCATTTTATTATTCAAATGTTTTCTCTATATTCTGTTCAAACATAGTACTTGTGCTCAGTTGCTGGCCAGAATGTAAAGTTTAGTGCTGTATATTTCTGCTTCCCTATAGCATTATCCCTATAGCAACTGAATCCACAGCTTACCAGCATTGCACACTTCCCGACAGGGTAGTGAAAGCAAGACACAAAAGTAGCTCAAAACAGCAACTAAAACCTCAGAAGAGATCTCATTTCAGGAAAAAAAAAATATTTGAACACAAATCCGATTCCCTCAAGGACTCTGCTCCTCAAAGGAACATGGATGATTTGAAAACAGAAAGAAGTTCCCTCTAAGAAAATGTGAGACTGTATTGACAACTACCATATGTTGACAAAAATGATAGGCATGCTACATCCACACCTCTTTGGCAATGTTTCACTTTTTTTGTGAGAGGAAAACATAGCCATTACTGGTACATGCATGCATCCTGTAGTCTGTGAAGGCCTAGCTGTCCTGAAATATGAGGAGATGAACATAATGCAATAGTAGATCACTAAAAATTAAAAACAAATGAACAAACCAACTCCAGAATAAACAAATTACAGCCCTGCTACACACTTACCCCTACTTTTAGAACAATCCCTAAAAAAACCTGGTACAAATTATGAAACTGCAATGATGAAAAAGCTCTTTGCCTATAATGTCAAGCTTCCAATTTAGCTGTGTCACCAGCTGCCACTCTAGCCTGCCACTTGCTTTTCATATGTCCTCTAGATCTTGCTGGTGGTGGCTCTGTGCACTGTATAGACATGCAGATGACCTAGCACAGCTGGGTGAGCTGCTGAAGCAAGGATTTAGAGAGGCCTGCAATGCTTCAGCCCACATTTTTGGTTTTTTTTTTCTTGCAGTTTTGTTTTTTTATCTCCTCTAATACGCTCATAAGTGAAAAGAGCACCATTCTCCTTTCCTGTTCCTCAGAAAGATCCAACACTCTGAATGTCAAGGGTTTAACAGTTCTGGAAGCATCCTGCAAAGTGCAGTAGTTGGGATACACTGTAGCACAACAATTGAAAAGCAATCCGAGATTATGTCTTTTAAATATTTCCTTCATTATATATTTAAAAAAATACAAATACACTTGTAAGGGTAATGGGGAGGCAACTGCATGCTGCATCTCAGCGGTGAATTTTCTAAATTTTAATACAGCCTTACTAGCTTTAGAAACACTAGTTTTGTACATGTTTTCTTCCAGATGACATTTGTCTCGGGGACAGCAAAAACAATTACCATATAATTATCTCTCCAACACAGTTACTAGATTGTTTTTAGCTTGACAGGTATGCAAACTCTCTTCTTTGTTGCACACACAGAGACAGGTCTTTGTTGTTTTGAAGAAGACTCATGCACAGAGGCTCCAGAGCACAAAGCCTATTTTTAAGCTTCTTATCTGTCTTGCTGTCTGCAGTCTTTTCTGATGTTTTAAATCAGCACTTTTCTCTTTTAAAAAAAATTATGCAAATATGTGTAATTAAATGAACACATGTGGAAGCACATGATGGGAAGCAAGTATAATTAATCTTGGCAGGTACTTTAAAAGTCAAAAGTGCCCCTCAGCAAAGGTTTTACAGTTGAGTTACAAAGTGTTTGAAAACAAGATTTATTACAATGGAAGTGTTGACACACAACAGCAATTTGGAACTGCAAATACACTTCCTTCTTGTATACCTTACAGTCTGGACACTAAGATCCATCTACAGTTAGACCATAGACTCATTGTCTGGGCCAGCTGTCCTTGTCATCACTTATTATCCTTGTAGACCAGCCAGATGAAGATCTTATATGATGAATTAACCTAGTTCAAATAATTTTGACATAAGATCCTTACTAACACACCTTGTTTTGTTTGAAATTGATTAAGAGGGTCTTACATGGGCAAGCCAGCCAGCAGATCTGGAAAGGCAATGGTGAATGAACACTTGATATTGGCATAAAGAGTGACCAGGGAAGGTGCATTTGAGAGTCAGGAAACTATCCACAGAAATCACAGCTGGAGGCACAGGGAAATATGTGTATTAGGGGGAGACTGAACAGGAGAGAAGGATGCCTAGGTGCTACGTAAGGGAGCTCCTAGGGATCAAAACTTTCTGATGTTGGGCACTCAGTGGTGTACTCCAGAAAGGGGTTCTTAGATGAAAATACTATTTTCCAGGAAACAGAAGTCACCTATTTTTGCTACATCAGCCATGTTCAGACACTAAGACAGTCAAGCTCTCCTCTTTGCTATTTGTTCTCTGCTAGCCAGGCTGCTCACAGTTTTTTTTAAAATGTCTTTCTTATACGTCTAGGTCTTCCCATGTATCTTATAATAAGTCTGAATGCCAGTGACTTCAGTGGAGCAGAACCAGCCCACGGAATTTAATTTAAAAGTTTCCCAGGAAGTCTCCTGTCATAATTTAAATATTTTATTTTATTAATGTGAGATTAAAATTCTCTGTAACTGAATGAACACTTGAGCAGCTTTCTTTCTTTCTAATAAGATGGTAGGCTACTAGACACTTCTGTTATCAAGCCACTAAATTACCATAGTTATTAGTTGAGACCTGTCTGTGCTGTAGTCTAAAAAAAAAAAAAGATATATATATACACTTACTAAACAGTAGAGCCACTTTCTACGCACTTCCCACCATTTCTGCATTTTATTAAACTGCAAGGGGAATCTTTACATTGTCCAACACTGCGACCAGAATTGGGGTGACCTTCTGGAGTCCCCGGTGATTTAAACTCTTGATTCATGCTGGTGCGAACTTGAACATCAAAAATGCAACCTCAAAAGTAGAAAGAAAAAATAAATGAAGTTTGAAACAGATACAGGAAGTCAAAACAAACAACAGGACACTGTAGACCCTCAATGAATGGGTTACACCTGAATGTCTTCAGTGGGGCAACAATACCATCTACATTAGCTAAAGGTATGCTGGCTACTTTTTGTTCAGGCAAATGAGTGGATGATTGTAGGTTCACTCATTTAATGATGGGTTAAACAACAGAAGTAATTTCTCAAGGAACAGACGGAATACGAAGTCAATGACTGAGGAGTGATGAGCTGTAATTTTGTGTTTGTACACACATGCTCCCCCAGGAATGCAACTATACCGGCTAAAAGTCATCAACAAAAACAACCCCAGAAAAAATAGAACGGACAATGGGAACTCTGTTTAATGTAAAATATGTAGGAATCCAGACAATGCTGACTAACATAATGCAGGCAGAGAATGTGGACTTTCATTTCCTTTGGCTGAAAAAGATCTCTTTGGGAAAACACCCAGATTTTGCCCTTCTTAAGTGAATTCAGTCCCTGGTACATACAGATCATGTCGCACATGACTACATATTGAAGTAGGTGTATGCTGCTCCTTTAGGCCCTTAATCTGAGAAAATAATTCAAAATCTTAATGTACACTAGTAAGGTAAACTCTTTCAGGGTCTCTTATTTGGTCCTGTGGGCAAGTGACCTGGTGTAGTCATGATTATATCACCAAACTTTTATTGCTTTCCAGAACAGTAAAGCTGCATCCAGACTATGGGTGGGAAATGGCCCCTAGATTATGTTAAGTCCCTAAATACACCAAAAAATTGATGGAAAAAAATTATAGCTGTCACAGACTAAATATTTCTCAGGTATCATTGTAAGAATTTATTTGTAGAGATGACTGAGTGCCAGTGCTTAGATCTGTGCCCTGATATTATTTTAATTTCCTAATACATCCAAAGGGAAACGAGGAGCCAAAGCTTCAGAGTGAAGCAGAGACGTTCCGTACTTGTGACCTCCAAGCCTCCTGTGGGCTTTCTGAGGATTGCCCCTTTGGAGAGTCTTTGCTTTTCTTAGTGACTGCACAGGATAGTTAGCCTTATGGGTCTAACTTAATTCATCAGTATTTCTGAATAACATTTCCAGATCCCCATGCTTATTTATGTAATACAAAGCTGAAGATTATGCCATATATTGTGTCTTTTTTGGTTCATGTAACTTTTCAAAATATACCTGAACATCCAAGTGATCTAAAGTCACATTTAAAGTTAGCCTTAAGCACTTCTGAAATGTCATCCAGATCGGTACATAAATATATACAATTTCAAACTAAAAATCAGGTTTTAAACCACTTCAGTTAAATCAGAACAGTAATGTATTTGGAAATGCTCGTACCTTTCTAAACTTGATTTATACAATTTAGCTGAGATATGGGAAATTCCCACACTGCTTGAAATTGTAAGAGTAGTAGCTGTTCAGCTCTCTACTTAATATTAAAATCAGGGAAAGGAAATTGCAAGTAATCATCACAGTGTTTTTTTAAACAATTGCTTAATATAAGTTTTTGCATGATTCACTGAAAGGACATAAGAAAAAGACTTGCACATGACAGACACAATAAATGTCCAATTATGAAATTTTTATAATCACATAATTTGTTTTGAGAAAAGCATAAGTATATTTTAGCAAGATAACAGTTTTAACTGCAGTTAGAGCAACGTTAGTAAAAGTAGCTTTCTTGGAGAGGCTTTTTTCATATTCCACACATTTTGTAGTTCTGTTTATATTGACACAATGCTGGTAATTCAGAAACTCGTATTAAGCAATTTTAAAATAATATAGTTTGGTGATTATTTGAAATCTTCATATTATTGTTTCTTTGCTTTTAACAGTGTTGGTTATAGGCCACCGTATGCTCGGTGAATCCTAACTTAATGTTTCATTTGTTTATCAGTAGCAGATAAAGCATGTCCTGTACTCCCGAGTCTTGCTGGAGTGTTAAGGAAAAGCAGCCCAGAGCCCTGTGTAAACAATGGAAAGCACACTGAGTACCCAAGAACTGGTAAGGCTCATGGAAAATAACCTGCCATTTGTGTTGATGTTGAGTTTAACTGTACCAGGAGAGCACCAGGTTAGTAACAGTTCTTGAGTACTTGGCAAAGGATATAGTAGGTACAAGAGTATTTTGGCACAGCTTTATGAGTTCAGCTGAATTTTCCATCTAGTTTTCTTACTTATAATTCTTAGCGGGATGCTGATGAAGGACTCAGAGCAGGAATTTCAGCCTGTCACAGCAAGCCTTCTGCAGAGGGATCAGCTGAGGAATGTGCCTTCTTTCTGACCTGAATTCCCTTTGCTTTGCCAGTTCCGGGCCTCTTTTAATGAGAGACTGCCAACTGTTCTGAATAGTGGAGAGGTTTTCTGACACAGCCAAGTTTGCAAGAGAAACTCAAAAGAAGTTTCTTAATTTGTGAGTTAAAATTGGTTTGATCCTGAAGATCAGAGCTTGATGCAAGTAAGCCGAAAATCAGATGCAATAAGATAGTGCATTCACAGAGGATATACTACCTTTTTGTTGTGACTCCTTGGACCACACTTAGAGCTTTCTGTCAATGACCTTTTTTTTCCTCTCAATTTAATTTATAGCTTTCACCCCAGTCAAGCAGAGCTCACAAATCACCAAAGAGCCACCAGCAATGGATTTGGGTAACATCAGAGATTATAATAAAAAAGATGACTTCATTTATTATGCAGTTTTACTTTTTGTTTTGATACATCCTTATCCTATAAAGAATTTTTTCAAAAATTTCTTGCTCGTCTCCCTTACCTGTTCGTAAGCACTTTGTAGCATTTTGACTAAAAAATACACAAAGCACAATTTTCAAGAAGATGTATTAAAAACACAGCAAGAGAACTGACAGAAACAGAGACATAGATAAACCAGTCTACCTGAATGCAGTATCGAGATTTACACATTTCTAAAATTCTACCTGTCCTGAAGTGCTTTGCTTTTTCCCTGCTTTTCTTGACTGCTTGCGAGTAGTGGGGTGTTTGTCTAAAAGAGAAGATGGCCCATAAAATGACTGCCTAGTGCTGCTCTGAGCTGTGACCCAAACACCCAGAGTGCCACAATGCGCAGGCTGAGTCTCTTTGGCCACAAGACTTGCAGCTACCTAAAACCCACATTGACTTTTTAAAGGAACTGCAGTATGCACTGCTATAGACCTCAGAAAACTCTCAAATGTCCCTTAATTACAATGTTATAGGACAATGAAGAAAAACTGGATAAAGGACTCCTGTAAGCCCACAAGGAGCTACAAATTCAGACGAAGCTTAAAGTTCAGAGCACCTCAAACTGCACATGAACTTGTCTGCTTCATCTGAGCTCTGGCTTTACTAGTCTCTTCAGCTTCTCACAGGGGCTGAAGGAAGTTTTCTAAATTGGTCAATGTACCATCAAACATTCTTCAGCTTATCAAAAGAATCTGTAGGTGCTGATCTCCGCATTTCCTAAACTTAAAATTCCCAATCTTTTTAT
This sequence comes from Coracias cyanogaster, assembly GCA_033124195.1. NCBI lineage: Eukaryota > Metazoa > Chordata > Aves > Coraciiformes > Coraciidae > Coracias > Coracias cyanogaster. The sequence goes on along the minus strand of JAVSBS010005610.1, from coordinate 32,007 downwards.
TAATAAATTACAGTTTATTGAAAGATATTTATATTCTGTTTCCTTCTCCCCAGTGGGAATCACTTGAACAACTGCTAAAAGCATGTAGCTAAGGGAGGAAATGGTCTGAAACAGTAGCTGTAAAGAGTAAAAATCCTAAATGATTGCACATTGACACAGGGGGCAGTTAGTCTGCAGCAGCAAGGCTGACCTCAACGTTTCTTGACCCAATAGCGATTGCTTGCAAAATGAGAGGTACAGTCTGGTATTAGAAGCAAAACAGTTTTAATAAATCATGTCTTTAAAAGCAGCCAACAGCAGCTTTCCAAAAGTCTGAGTGGTTTAATCAACTGTGGGCTAGATAAATTTAATTTGATTGTCATTTCCCAAGTTTTTCTGTGGGCTCCCTATAGCTGCAGACTGGGTGAAAGAAAATGGTTCAAAATTTTTTCCTGTGTTAGTGGTATTTTGCAGTTCCCACTATGGAGAAGGGCTATGGAGGGTAATTTCTGATACTGAGTTAAAACAGGAGATTTCTGAGCTAGAAGAACTAATGAGATGCTGACTACATAAGAAAATGTCATATGAAATTGGTCATAGCGAAGTATAGCTTCCGTGAAAGTCAATATGCTCTGGAAAACAGAGACAAGCTGCTGCTGGGAACTGGAGCATGAAATGAATTAGTAAATGTAGTAGACTTAGTACTGTGAATGATAGGACAAAGAGAACGCTGTTTACGTGGTACACATTTGACAAAATTTTGAGGTAGATGCTTCTTTTTAAACAGTAAGAATAACTAATGAATATACTGTGCTGTAACAGTACATGAACTTTGAAATATTAAATATTTTTGATTTTTGAAAGAATATTTATCCTTCATTTGTAGAGATTTGGCCATTGCAATACAGTTACAACATGAGGAACGTGTAAAACTAGCAAAAGATTTGCGATTAAAGTGAAGCACCAGAGATCCCTGATGGTCACCTCTAACATTAACATCTCTATAAAAAAGCCAGATGTACTTCAAAAATATTGACACTATTAAAATACTTGCTTAGACATGATGTTTTATGATATGCCAATTTGCAAGCTGTTAAGAAGCTATGAAAACTATTCAATCCATTCTTCCTGAAAAGACAGACAAACAATTCATATAACTTTCTGGGTTGATTATAGGATAAGGAATTGATTTTGGGGTTTCTATGTAAGAAAAAAAATAAGATGATGGCTGGAAAAGAGGCCATTATGTGGTCTTAGTGAAAATTGAGGTCAGTAGTGTATGGAAGTGAATTTTATTGCTATGCTTGCCTTTCATCATGTGCACCCAGTTTTATAACTGAGAACTCAGACTTTGCTCTGCTATAGTAACAGTTTCACTAGAAAGGCTTTCCAGCGCTTAAAATAAACTGAAGTTTACCTCACAAATATTGAGCACATTATTTCTATGGCATTACAGAATGCATATAAAGAAGTGTTATGAACAAATCCTTTGCTTCATTGCTGATCTGGTAGGAGTTGAATTAACATTTCTATAGAGCTTCAAATACCAGTTTTGAGGTAGGAATTATTATCTGTTAGATAAACAGCTGAAATATTCTTAACAGGAATTACTTAGGTCCTGTCTAGAGACCTAGATCATGATAGAAGGAAAAAAAAAAAAAAAAATCTGATTTCATGATGTCCTACCAGAAGGAAGTTTTCAGCATGAAAATTATTACCCAAACCAGAACTGCCAGTGAGAAGTATCAGAGCTCGCTGGGAGAATTCAAACTACTTTATCACAGGGAAAGGAAGTCCTTTTGCAGTAATGCTGTAGAACAGGGACAGATAAGAAGAACTATCATGGCAAACTTCCATTTTTATCAGAAACAGAAGTATTCAAAATTTTTAGCAAAGCCTCTCTTTGCATCAAGTTTCTTGGTTATTCTAGTGAAATAGTTAAAAAGCCATAGGAATCTCAGCCAAGGGGATCCTAGAGTGTATCCATATGAGACAGAGTTTTAGATCTTTATTTCATAGGCAACTGGAACAATCTAATGCATGTTTTAAAAGGAATAGAAAACAGTACAATCTTTACCTTGAAAACTGTTCTTAAACCTGGATCCCTTTGGTAGGAATTCTGGAGTATACTCATGATAGCCTCCTAAATAAAACTGACTGAAGACATTGAGTCCAACCAGTCTCCCAGGAGAAGTGATAGTTTTATTCTTCTGATCATCCACCTTTCAATGAAATAACATTTGTTACAACAAAGGAATTTACCTTATTTGGGAACCCTTAGGGAAGTCAGTCCTTCAAACTTAACAGGGAAAACCAAAAGTAATTTTTAAAGTTTAAAAATAAAATGTGAAAAAACACCCCACTTCTATCTAAAAGCTATCCTTCTAAAGGAAATAATTTCTTACCTTCAGCCAACCTTTCTGGAGATATCTGCCAAGATGGATGACGTGAATATTGAGTGTCAGATCAAGTGGTTTACTAATGATTGTTGCTGTGCCAGAACCTAGATTGTAGCTATATGCTACTCTGCCATTACGGAGGCCTAACTCCAAGAAATCATCTCCATTCAGACCTGAAAAGACAAAACCAGGAGAACTACTTGTTCCAAGATTTAGTGAATATTGATGCATAAAATATTCTCCAACTCTGCTGAAAATACATTACTTTAGAAAAATCTTACCCAGTAAAGTTTTGTTTAGTGTATATTATTCATATTCTATGTTTAACTTGTAATACTATTTCCAGTATCCTTGCATATACAAAATAGAAACTACGTATATAAATACAGGCTTTTTGAAGGAAGTTCTCTTTCACACTAGAGTGGCATCCACAAAACCTGTTGAGCCTGGTGGATTTAGCAGTCATTGCTGTTCCCTCCCCTGGTAACATGAATGAATTCTTAACTTTCTCCAAAAATGTTAAAAAAGCAAATTGAAATTCCACCTTGCATACCCCATGATTTAATTCTATTCCAGTATGCTTTCAACTTTCATGATAGTTACTTCAACAGCCTCAAAGGTTCAGGGCACCTGCTGCTGTGAGATAAGGGCAGCAGGTAGACCTGAGGAAGCTCTAGCAGCTTCTATTAAGCTCGATCAGCTGTCCTTGACCCAGAAGTGCCTGGAGACCTTACTGCAGCTGCCTCTGATTAGGGTGGATCTAGAATATTTGTTACTGAAGTTTCTCTAGTCAGAATAGCTGTATGCTTTCATTCTCTGAAGTCTTCTTAAACTTTCTGGTCAGAACTCATTCATTTGCAATTTCACAATAAATAATCTAATTTCCTTAGATTTTGAACTACATGCTGTAAGTGTAATCTGTGCTTTTCAGGTACTATACTAGAAAATCTTACTTGAAAGATATTAAGTCTGACAGAATGCATATCAGTAAGAATTCAATTCCTGGACCCATTCCTGGTCATCCAAGTAAATGGATTTTTATGCTGGCATTTTGAAGAGAACTCAATCGCTCTCTCATGTAGGCAACAGTGGAACCACTGTTAGTTAGAGAAAACATGATCAATTTGTTTCTATTTACAGATCTCACCTTTTCTTCTGGACATACTCTTAGTAAAAGAACAGGGATACTAACTAGTAAAAGGGAAGAATGTTTTCAGTCTAGGATTAGGATGTCCTGAATTGATATTCAAAGCCATCAATTTCTTTTTACAACTCTCCTGTGAATTCAAGCAATTCAGTGCTCAATTTCATGCCTGTAAACTGTGTTTTGTTTGATGTTTTATTCTGTTTTCATAAGACTATCTCATTTTGTATTTGTTTTAGGGAAGGTCTCTTTCACTTTGTTCTTGTAGTGTCATATAGTGGCCCTCATTTCAAATGTGTGTCTTGATGCCCCTGCCCTAAGTGCATGGGGAATTTGCTTCATTTGCAAAAGATAAAGTAGTTTTTCTCCCACAAGAAGCAATGGCAAGTATATCTGATCCTTCCACTGAGGCTTTGCATAGTGTTGTTTCATGGCCAAAACTTCCATATTCCACTTATCTCATATGCTGTAAATGAACATGTTGCATTAGCAATGCAGGGAGGAGGAGTGGGGGAACAGTGCTTTGCTTTTTCTATACAGAAGTTTGATTTTTCTATACAGTACTATTTTGATGCAACATGAATATATATAAAAAGAAAAGCTTATTCCAAAGAACTGGAATATACAGCCTCTGTAGAAAATATGCAGTTACATCCAGTTGAATAGAACAGAAACGCTGTTCATTTTTATTATAATGATTTGTTTGTGACTGAATGAAACCCCATGGCCTTCTGTTACACTGGCACATTACCAGTTAAGGACTTCCAAAATGAGAATAACAGTTTTTTAAAATCATTACCAAAGTTTCTGTTTTCAACAGTGTCCACAATGTACCTATGTGATTTGGCCTGCAAAACTAGGGGAGGCACATTAAAGATGAAAGTGTTACTTAAAATACTACTTGACATTTTAAACCGCTTTTTTTTTGGAAGTGAAGTACATAAAAGAAATGCAACCATGGCTGCATTCTAGAAATTCACCTGATGGTGAAGATAATGTTAATTAATAGTCTGCATAAATGAGATAGCTTTAAACTGTTTTGGTTTTTATTCTTTTGTCTTACTCCTTGTCTGCACCAAGAAAGGAAAGCAAAACAGACTCTTGAGTAGGCTTCAAAGAAATAAGGCCATCTTTAATTCACATTATTTTTGTTAATTTCTGCTCCACTTATTTAGGGGTTCAAAAATGGTTGATTTGTGCTTATGCATTGGTTTTATAATGGTGTAATTTCTTGACTTAGTTTTTCTTACCCTAATATAGCTACAAATAGAATCATATCCCAAATGTTTAACATTTTACCTTTTCGAGGTATGAAAATTAAATCATGAGGACACTGGCTTCTGAAAGCTGCTTTCTGATTGACTAGATGGAAATGTTTTAGGTAATGTCAACCCCATGCACCATTTCTACTTGGCTACCCAAAGAAGAAAGACAATATTTCCTCCATCCACAACAGTAAATAATAAGTAAGTGAAAGGAAAAACTGGCTTGGAGTGAATGGTGACTGTTGTGGGAGTAAACTGTGGCATGAGGAGTGTTAGACCTGGATGCAGTTAAAATAGTGTTGAATATAGTTCAGTAAGCAGGATCACTCAGGCCTGACCATGTTTTGCTGAAGTTTGTAAAAAACGTAGCAAAGTCTAATTCAAACTCAGAAAGAGGCAGATCAAAGTTTTGAGTTTAAATATGCTTTAAATTATTGGTTTAATACTTACTTGTGTTAGGCTAATTTAGACAATCAACTTGATAAATCAAGTAAATCGATTTCTGGCTGTTTGTCCAAGGAGTTTCCACCCTGACTGCTTTAAGTCTGCATTAACATTTCTTTTTTTTTTTTTTTTTTTCTCAGTTTCCATGAATATTATGGGTTCTGTGTGGACAGTAATGCTAAGATGTAGTATTACTGTAGTATCATTGTTTTATCCCATTTCAATGCTGAGGCTATGCCAGCCTGCAACATGGGCTGCTGTGAAACAATACCTAAAGTATTGCTAAAATCTTAGTATACATGTTGTAAGTAGATTTATATAACCTGCTTCTCAGCAGTGTTAATCAGACCAAGTTGAATACTTCACTACACAGATTATAGCACAACTTATTCATAGCTACCTTGGGTTATCTTGCACTGAATGATCTCAGGGGTTAAGGTCTCTTATTTTACATAAAAAGCACAGAGTCCAATTCTGGCTCCCACAATGTGGGATACCAGTGTTGAGAGTCCTGTGGGCCCTGGAAGTGCAGACACTGTGACAACATCAGCAATTCATGGCCGCTCCTGCAGCAGGTTGTTTGAGGACACAGGAACAAGAAATGGCAGGGTGGCTGTGGTATGTTGAATGGATGGATTGATTTTCCAATAAAGTAAGTATCATTGGGAGAAGATCTGAGGCAACATATCTCAAAACTGTGCACAAAATAAATGTAATCAATAATGAAATATATGTTTATGACTGAAAAGGGAATTTTCATCTCCTGGTTTCCATTTATTTTGTTCACAAATATGCTGCCTCAAGCATCAGATGAAAGCTGAAGGGAGGGTGTGACAGTAAGGCCCTTCAACCTGTTGCATGGAGGCATGACGTGGAAACTGCAGCACAGGCAATGCCTAACACAGACAAGCCAGGGGCTTCTGAGTAAACAGGAGCCAACAGGGTAGTGACCATGAAATATCTTAGAGAAATAAAGGGGTGTCCCTCTAGGAAGGTGACACGACCAGCAGCCCAGCTGAAGTGCCTCTACACAAAT
>JAVSBS010005610.1:0-13945 GCA_033124195.1 Coracias cyanogaster | reverse complement strand
CTTTGATATCATAATATCTCCATAGAGTAAATAAGGTTTATGTGAATATACTTGGTAATAAACTTGTTAAATACTCATCGATCTCTGTGGCTGCCTACAAGATTGTTGGGGTAGTATCTCGCCTTGCCCTCGATCCTCTCCCCTTTTGGGAGGCGGCACGGACGCTTGCACCCGGACCGTGACAATATTCAAATCATCCTAATGAGAATTTGCCTTCAATTTAAAAGAGCTGAAGTATGAAGATATGGACTTTTCTCTAACTGTCTGAGCTCAAGCTTTCTGTCTGGACTGAGCAAGCACCACAGGTTTTCATTTAAGTCTTAGATCCGGTGAAATGACAAATCTCCCTAGATGACAAGCAGTTCTAATGCTACCCTAATTCTCACTTGCTTCCATAACGAGTTGTTGATCTGTCTTCCCAGCCACCTTTTAAAAGTAGAAAAATCAAATATATAGGAATTATTTTGAAAATAATTTTACAGGAAAAAAATGTTCATGCACTGTTGGAGAATGTGTATTCATTCGGTCTGAAATGGCGATATTTGTACACCCTTTCATTCACCAGTGTGGTCCTAAACATGGGAGGAGATTTACAATCTGCAAGAAACACAAAGCAAGCAACTTCTTACTAAATTAAATGTGAAAGGAAATTTACAAGGCTAGAGCTTAAATGTTGGCCACTTTCACACAAAACTACTTAAAAGTCATAATGTAATAACTGGACGCACTTTACATGATGTAGATTCCTTTATGTAGAGCTTAAAAAGACAAAATCACTTGGGAGATTGAGACAAGCTGCCCACGTGTACTAGTCTCTATTCCATATTGATGGTGTGCATTGCTAAATATTTCCTGTTTGCTATTGTAGCAAGTGACTAAATCCTTGTTTCAGGTAACTTCACCCCTCTGAGTTGAAACTGATCAGTTGAAACTGATCTCCTGAAATCAATAATGTTTGGTTACATGATAAATGCTCACTCACACATCCACAAAGCAGCACAGAGAGACAATGACAGGTAGGGGAACTCAATTAATACCCTGCTGCAGCTACTCCCAGCCCTAATCCAGGAGACATCAGCCCACCACAGGCCCATGTCCACAATCCCAGATGAGCACAGAGCCCAAAAGCAGGCAGAAAGCCAAATAAACGATTCAGAGGAAGGGACACCCTTTCTGGGCCCCTCCCGGGGCTGTCCCAGGAGACCCTTAGACCTAGTGTCCAGGTGTGACACCCACCATGACCAGTCAATGATCGAGTACCTTTTGGACAGAGGGGTGGAACTGTCATGGGATATGGGACACATTACAGGCTGCAGGTGAAGAGCATTCTGGAATAGCACAGGAATTATGGATGTTTAAGAGAGGAACCAAAGGTGGGGAGAAGGAGGGAATTACGTGATTTGAGAAGGAACAAGTGTGGAAAGAATTTTGTTTTCTTTTGAGTTTTTATAACTTGCCACATCTCTACTACTTCCAGCTTCTGACTTCCGGCAGAACCATGGCATCATGGGGGCTGTTGTTCTTTGTTTGCTGTTTTAATAAGGCAAAAGTCCTTAATATGTGGGGGTCGGACCCCCACAAGAGGGATATAGCAACAAAGAGGGCCAGTCACATGTAAATAGCTGGCTGGTCAGTATGCTTGTCTGGCCATGTCCTTCACCTGATCAATGCTACTTGTCCTCTCTTCTAACTCATGTTTCATCCCCCATCCCCCTTGGCCTATTATGCCTTAGCTATGTAGTTTCTTGAGAGACATTTCAATATGTCAACTTGCAGTCATAAGAACATGGTCATCTAGTGATAACAGTAACGAAAGATAGGTAGTGAGAGATAACACATTTTACTATAGATATTTGGAAAATGGAAAAAGCTTTCAGAAAGCTTTTCTTGATGTCTGAAACAAGCATAATGTAACTACGATAAACTTAAAGCAATCGTTTGCAGACTGCTTAGGCTGCAGTATGTTCCATCCACTTCAGAAATGAAAGAAAAGTCTTTGTTAGTCCTAGGAGCTTGTCTGTTTTTACATCTTTATACAGCTTTGTCTAATAGAATTTACTATTTGTCCTTAAATGTTTGCCTCATTTGTCACATTTATAGCAGCCTTATAGTTTTCTCACTTTTACAATGCTGTGTATTCCCCATACAACAATGCATTTTTAACTTGTCATACCAAGTGTTCGTTGTTTTTTTCTTTCCATTTAATAGCAACAATAGTTTTATCACTTTTTCTTACATATTTGTAGAGACTGATGTTCTTAGTGTGACTTCCAGCTCTTAGCAGTGGGCTTCTTTGTGGCTCTGTCCACATCTCTATTTATCCTTACTTTGTCTTTTGTAAGTAATCTCTATTGGTAGGAGCAGTAATGCTGGCATGAAATCTGCAATTATATTTGGTACATTTTCTATATTAATTTTCTCAAATAATCACTGCAACATCTTGCACATTTCTTGTTGATGAAAACCAACTAATATTTGATAAGCATTTAGGAGAAATAAGCTTTTCTTCAGTGTTTCAGATACAAAGTAGCATACAGTTGGTTACTCATCTTAATAGTAGAGACAATATTATTGTATATCTTAAACGGGAGATGATTTGTTAAAAATGCATAGGCCTAGACTTTACATTTTATGGATCATTTCTTTCTAATAAATTTATTATCTGAGTGACTTATTTTGTCATAGTAAACAATTACATTTGTCTTCTGTTTCTAATGCAATTTACATTGTTCTACCATCATAATTAGGCAATCTATCATTATCTTCAAATACCCCACCAAATGTATGGCTTTGATGCTGCTAGGGCTATCCCTAAGGCTGCAGCCAGCCTTCACTGCACTGTTGCTGTGCCGGTTCAGCCATCATCATCATTTTATGCTGCCATCAGTTGCCTGATCACACGGGCCAACACTGAACTCAGCAACATCCCCTCGGAAATCTTCTTTCAAACAGTCCTGCCATAGGTTCCTGTGGGCCCAGTTCCTCTGCTGCCCACTGTGGTGCCAGCATTGCCTGCTGGACACAACAGACAGAGATGGCTCCTCAGTGGCCCTTCAGATGCAAGGACACCACGGAGAGAGCTCAGCAAGATGCAATCAACCCCAACAAGAGCCACACCCACCAGTGAGCTCCTCTGACTGCTCAGCTCCCGGTTGATATAGCCCTGGCCTCACCCACCACCCCAACCACAACCACCTGGGTGAGGGCGGAGCCACAGAGAGCACAGGTGGGCCAGGTTCTGCCTCTGGAACATGAAGCCCATAGGAAAAACAAAACATTCTGCCAGGTTGTGATTCATTCACAGGTCAACTCCATCTTGGGGTCCACAACTCAGGCTCCAGCACTTCAACTGTGTCTCTGTTTCTCCTTTCTTTGTTCAGCTTCAGCAGATGTGATAAAAGTCCTTCTGCATGTCATTTTAAGTTTCAGTGCAAAGTCCAGTTTAACAAGACTTCTGTCTTATTTATTTAAATAAACTGCTTAGTGTATTTCTACTTCTTCCAAACTCCTAAGACACAGTTCAATAAAATAATTTTTCATATTTCAATTATTTTTTATGTTGTGGGCTTATTGACCCTAGATTAATACTCTGTCCTACAAATCTGGACGGTTTTCCCCATTTTGCTTGCTTACAGTGATGATCCAGGGACATCCTTTCTACTCAATAAAATTTCATTCTTTCTGCACTTTCAAAGCCTTCAGCTCTGTAGTCTAATTAGACTAAGAATTTGTGTACTTTCTCTCAACTTAGGCTCTCTCAATTTTTACTCAGACTCCGGATTTAGAGACAACTAACCAGAAAGTTGCAAAGAGGCTCACTGAATTGCTGCAGGGAAAAAAGTGTTAGATGATACTCAGTGTTGATAGATGTAAATTGAGCTAGATTACAAAAACAGTCCTAGCCTTAGATACAGAATGATGGGCTCTGAACTTGCCATCAGCATTCAAAGAAAGAGGTGTTAGTTTTAATAAGCAGTTTCATGAAAATGTCAGTGTACTCATAAAATGAAACAGAACAGAAGAAATGGTTAAGAAAAGGACAGAGAGTAAAACAGAAAAATGTCAAACACCACTATATAAAGCAGTGGTATTATCACACCTTGAATATCATGGGCAGCTCTGGGCCCTCATTTTAAAGATGATGCAGTGGAACTGAGAAGGAACAAAGAAAGGCAGCCTGGATGACTAAAGACACAGCATGGCTGGTGTCCCAAAATGAATGAAACAACTTGGACTATTCAGAAATAAGTTTGAGAGGTTTATAATAAGGAGGCAGGGGGAAGGTGAACAGGGAAACATTTATAAAACAGGGAACAATTCTAAAACATCTACCACAGAAGCTTGAGGCATTAATGTCATTAGCAATTGGCACAGTTAAGCAAACAAATGGAAGTACTTCTGCACAAGCTATATACTTAAGCTTTGGAGCTCCTTGCCACAGGATGTTGTATATCAAGTTTACATGGACTTAACAACCAATTAGAGAAGTGCATGGAAGAAAAGAAATCTGTCAAAGACTAACTCAGATACCAAACCCAGCACATGAAGTCCCAATGTCTTGTGCTACTGTAAGTTAAGAAAGATCACCAAAGAAGTATCAGAAATGTTTCACACATAACTAGATTTGCTATTGCCTATCAAGTATCAGGGTTAGATGAAAACATGGATAAAACATAAACGTTCACCTACTGAAAATTTTGGAACTCAAAATTTTAAACAAGAGGTAAAGATATGTATGATATGAAACAAAAAGACAAGATAGACTTTGATTTGACCTGAACATTGGTTAATAATTACTTTTAAAGGCACTTCATATGCACTGCTGAATCAGCACAGAACCAGTGATTATTTCATGTACGCAGATTTTTCAATCATTACTTCTTGCTACACTGAGTGTTAGGGGAAAAGAATACCTTGGATGTTTGCACAGGAATTTTTGACCTAGAACAATTATTATAATCAATGTTTGAGGAATAAAAGCCCTTCATTTGATAATATTAGTCAAAATGACCTATTTACTTAGCTTTATTAATTTCCTTTCATTGTGTCTCCTCTTTCATTTAATTTCTTCCTCTTTTTAACCTGAGAAATTAATAAAATTTTAGCATCTGGTGGTAGTTTTATAATCCAGAAAGTATTGCTTATACACTGTTTTTTTACGAAACAGCACATGGGGAGGGTGCTCAGCTCAGATATTTTTCACTTGTGACTGGATTTTGGGCCGGTTTTGTATTTTAGGAGGTGGCAACTTTCAGAGTTTTGCCTTCAAAACATTTGCCTTGTTTCTTACCACAGCTTCTATGAATGATAGAAACTATGAGCAATGCATGAAGAATATGGCTCTTACCATCACTGCAGAGGATGCCAGATCTTCCGTACGGACAAAGGCAAACTGCATCTCGCCTGGACTTTGGAAAACACGTAGCACCGTTTCCACATGGATTTTCATCACAAGTTGCAAACTGGCAGAGTTTTCCAGAGTAGAGTTTAGGGCATTCACAAAACCAATTTTCTGCATCACTGAAAAATTTAAATTAAAAACAAAAAAATATGTGTAAGTACCAAAATGCACTTAAAAAAACAGGATGGATTTTACACTTAGAGAAAACCAGTGACATTTGACTTATGATTGTAATATATTTCTTTGTTCTTACTCTCTTAACTGTTCTTTTTATCTTGCAAACCTGGCATTAGAGATGCCAGAATGCTTTATGGGTGACTTGAGTTGACAGGTTCTTTGGGGTTTAATTTTGTATTTTAATCTATCTTTCATTTCATGGTAAGATATGTGACTTTTCTAATGTCTCACTAGTAGTTTTTACTGCTGCTTTCATAACATAGTTGAAATCACTGCTACAAAAAACCAGCTCTTTTATTATGTCTGAAAAAAAGGGAAAGAAAGTGAAAGTGTAAACTTAGTGGTTCACTTTGCAAATGGAAACATCACTTGCACATTCAGGTACTACATATAGCTTGTGACAACACAGCAGGATGTAAAGAAAACTGAAATATGAATACTTACAGTAGTGATTGTATTGAAATTGAACCAGAATAAACAGGTAATATCTATGCTTTCATATATCTCATGTGAAAAAGAATATTAGAATAGGCAAGGGAAAAAGTCGTAGTCAGTCTTGAGGTGTGATAAAAACAAACGCTTAGAAATGTGTATATTCTGCTGTATTAATTATCTTTTTTTTCATATACAAAGACAGCACAATGGCAGATATGGTAGGAAAACCAAAATCAGATAGGAAACCCAGGAGTGTAAGACATTCCCATGTATCACTTATCACAACTATAATGTCAATAAAGGTTTTTATGACTGAAATTAGGTGACAGCTAGATAGGTCAGTTCATGTACTTACTACACATGCTCAGTATTGAACAGAAACATGTTTGTCTTCTACTCGATAAGGTCACGTGTGCCCATGGGTATGAATGCAGAAGACATAATGTGATCTGTATCAAACCACAGTCATGTTTTTCCAGATAATAGCATAATCTCTAGGATGTTCAGTGATAAAACGTCAAATACACATGATTTCTAAAAATCTGTTTGCTGCTTATAATATCCATGCAATCAGGTTAGAGAAAATAATCTGGAGCTGAGACAACTCCTGTATTTTCTAAGAGATGGAAATAAGTAAGGCTTGTGACAGTCTTTATGCATAGCAGTTGATTGTGTGTTTCTAAACTGACCACCCGCAGTTCTGGGGTGCAAGAGTCTCAGCTGGAGAGTCTACCAGAATGAATCTCATGAATAATGCCTCCAGACACCTTAGCAAAAGAAAATTGCTATCAGCTGCAATAATAAATTTCTGTGTGTAGCCTATTCTATTTATAGATCTGCTGCACACACCAGGAGAGGAATGTAAATGAGATACTGTACTGCTTTGGTTTGTGCAGCATCGAGAAGCCTGCTTTTAACGGTTTTAGTATCAGCATTACACAGTTCAGCTAATTAAAAAAGCAACAATAAACTGAATTATTCCTGCAGATCTACAACTGATGGTAATGATGTCTAAAACTACTTATCAAATGTGTTTCTGTCTGTTTCTAGAAGATGAACAGATTATTGCTGCTGCCTGCCAAAACACAAAATTTTCATACGTTCTTCTATTCAGCTGTATATGTCAACACTGGCCATTTCTTTCTATAGTCTTACTATTGCGCTGTGAACAAGACAAAAATTACAACGTCTCATAACTAATTGTGAGGAGTATATTTTTATCAAAATGGGCTATGTTCTAACATTTCACTAGTGATGCCATAATATCCTAATAACAAAGAAGAGTGATTCCCAGTGAGGTAAAGAAAACAATTTAAAAAGACTTCTACAAAATCAAACAAAGCTTAAAAATATAACAGCTAAGCACACAGAAAAAATACCACAGCCAGTTCACAAGTATTAGTATATTTACATAAGAAGTCCTAAATGACTTCTTATTCTCTCTCAAAAGAATCTGTCACTGTTCTTGGTTTAGAACACAATAAAATTTCCCATATTCTGCTGAATTACTCTCAAGTGCAGGAAACACATAAATGTTTGAATGGCCAGGGTCTTCTCCCATTCCAAGCTGATTTCACAATTTCATGATATTCTGCTATCTTTTATATAAGCAAGAAGCAAAGGAAAGGGGATCACAAATCAGAACAGTAATGTCTTTTGCCCACATTGTACATCTGTGAATGGCTCCAAGAAAAAGCAACTGGATAATGACAGACATGAGCTGAAGAAAGTTAATAATATGTGAAAGAAAACAAGGAAAACATCTGATTTTTGAGGCTGCAAAATCTGAACGAAATCTGGAGTGTTTTGCTGAAATGTCGTCTATATTAGTGTAGGAGTTCAGATCCAGGGCACGGTTTTGAAGCAAACCTCCTTGTTGTCCACAGTTGAAATATCTTGGTTCACACTGTGGAGTTGTCTCAAGAGTACACGAACTCAATTTCTTTCAGATGAATCTCACACCCCAAGTACTCCAGCTGCTAAGGGGCATTCAGTCCACGGCGACAGACAAGGTCTAGTGTGAGTTAAAGCTCCCTGAAACATGAATAATGGGGGATTTTGGGTCCTCAGCACTAATCAATTTGTCCAGTCCATCTACTCCTACTGAACTACATAATCTGCTAACATGGGTGCAGATTTATAAACCATCAAAAGAAAGTCAGGCAGCCAGGGTGTATACTATATATCAAAAAAGGCTCCAGATTTTAAACTGGAGTACTGATGAACTCCAGAAGTAGGTAGAGAAAAGAGCCTAACCACACAGAAACATATAAAGGGAGAATGTCACAAACAGTGAGAGGACATGGGAGAAGACACAGAAACTGTAGAAAAGGAGTGGAAAACACATGAACAATACTCCTAGAGCATCATCACCTCAGGTCACCAGCCTTATGGTATATGAAGAAAAAAGTGTAGGGAAGATTAACTGTTCTCTGACTTTCTTATAATCCTCTTCTGAAATGGTAAAGGACACACATTTCATTACTATTTCCCACATTAAAATATTCTTTTGATCTTTGATCTAGACATTAGATTGAAAAGAAAATCATCATGAAGCATTTGCATGGTATGACATGATATTACTAATTCAATAATGCAAATTCTTCTTGAATCAGTACTACATCAGTGACTTGACTGAATGAAATCAAAGTTTTGTATAAGATTGACACCTCTGGGATGCCAACACAGGTTTTGATAACTTATTTATTTTAAATATTGTACAAAGCAGAAGAGACTGGATCATTACACATTAATAATACAGTCATTGTTGCATTTAACCACAATTTTTTACTGTTAAACTAATTCTGTTTTCAAAAGAAAATATTATAATCCATCTGTACAATGTGTCATAGACATATTTTTTTGAGTATAATTTTATATATGGCTTCTCTAAAGTGGGAGCACTATGCTCTGTGATTCCGACTGAAAGCACTGTACATGCCATTTGTGTAGTCATATGTGAGAGAGCTGCTTTTAAAGGAAGAGCACTCAACACCTTTTAGTCATGACAGTGCTAAGCAGAGAATGTCAAAACTATGTGTCGCAGTGGGTTCAATATTTAATGACACAAGTTCTTCTAGTGTTTTCACTGTATTATCTGGGACAAAGCTACAGAAGCAGGAGGGAACAGCTTCCCAAGCTGCTTCAGTTAATAAATAGTTGATGTCATCCAGTGATTATTCCTAGTACCATTTTGTTTTAAATTACTGGAAACTGAAAGGAGCATCATACTTTAAAGTTTAAAATTTAAGTTGAATTACACTTCATGCGAAGATTCATTAAATATCTTTCTAGAAAATACCAGGATAATATAATGAAGATTAGGATCTTCCTTTGAAAGCTTTGTATAACAGCCAAATCCACAGAAACTCATTGCAGCCAGAAGGATAACCATATCTCATCAATAATCTTAAAGATATCAAAGGACGAAATATAAAGGAAGCATTTCTTCCTTGTGCGCAGCAGGCATTTTTCTAGTATATAACGTATCTGCCAATCTTTCCTTTTATTATACTGCTCCCAAAAATCAATTCAGCTTTCCTGCTGCTTTAGTACCTTCACCCAGGTTTCCTCAATTATGGTATCTTCTCTAGATCTGAGTGCTTTTGTTAGCTTTACTGTTTTGAATCCTTTTTTTCCATATTAGGAATTACTATTCTGCAAGCTCTGGTGGTTCACTTTAAATTTCCTTTCCTTTCACTGAAAGCATTTTTGTATTGGGTTTGCACAGCCAGGTTTAGACAGCAAGGGGGCTACAGGGGCGGCTTCTGTGAGAAGCTGCTAGAAGCTTCTCCACATCTGATAGAGCCAATGCCAACTGGCTGCAATATGGATCTGCTGCTGGCCAAGTCCAAGCTCATCAGTGATGGCAGTAGTGTCTCTGTGATAACATATTTAAGGAGGGGAGAAAGTTGCTTCACAACAGCAATTATAGCCAGTAAAAGGAGTGAGTATGTAAGAGAAACAACTGTACAGACATCAAGGTTAGTGAAGGAGAGTGAGGAGGTGCTCCAGAAATTAGAGCAGAGGTTTCCCTTCAGCCCCTAGCAAACACCATGGTGAGGCAGGCTGTGCCCATGCAACTCATGGATATAAATAGTGGAGCAGCTCCACCTGCAGCCCCTGGATGACCCCACACTGGAGCAGGTGGTTGCCTCAAGGAGGCTGTTACCCTGTGGGAAGCCCACACTGGAGCATGCTCCTGGCAGGACCTGTGGACCTATGGAGAAAGAGGAGCTCACACTGAAGGCGGTTTGCTGGGAGCAGGTTATCTGGTGGGACTTGTGATCCTGTGGGGGGGCCCATGCTGGAGCAGCCTGTTCTTGAAGGACTGCACTCTGTGGGAAGGACACCATGCTGAAACAGGGGAAGGGTGTGAGGAGTCCTCCTCAGGGGGAGGAGTACAATAATTGCTGAGTGATCTCTCCCTGCCCTTATATTGATCCACAAGTTTTTCATTATATTTTCTCTCTCCTGTTCAGCTGATGAGGTGGAGTGATTGAGTGGCTTTGGTGGGCATCTGCCATCCAGCCAGGGTCAACCCACTACAGCTTTCTAAACTGGTACTTTTTATATATATGACCACTGACAGGCTCTCTTTAAATGAAATCCAAATCACTTGTGAGCTAAATGGTGAACTTCTAAGGAAACTATTTCCATATTGGTTAAGCGCACTCATGGAAATTTAAAGCTTTTGCTTTAAATTTTTTGAGGCAGGCTTATACTGTTATACTGGTTCTAGTATGGACTAAATAGGACCTTGCATTTAAAAGATACTTCCAAGTTCTTTGATCCCAGTTAAAAGTATTGGAGTGTTCCAACTCCACTTCAGAAAGGAGTGACAAAAATGTTCAAACACCTTGCTTTCCTGCTGCCAACATACAGGAGGGAGACTACTGCATACAAAACTATTCAGTTTAAACAGAAAATTAATTTATAGGACCCAGCTAAGGAATTTAATTAAATAGATGCTTAATCCATCCTGGTCAGACAACAAAGAGCATCTGCTCAGTCTTGTACATTGGCTTAATGATACGAGTTCCTTGAACAAGAATTCAGTCCTGAAAAAACAGCTAAACCCTCAAAAGTTTACTGGAGTTTGGTTTGAGTTAGCTATAACTTAGGAAGTACAGAATTTGGTTTATGGAAATGAAGGAGAAAAGAATGTGCATATTGGCAGAATATCCATTTCAGACCTTCAAAGATGTCCTTATTTTCAAGAAGTTAGGATTGTTAACATTTTTTAAAAACTACTAACGAACACAGTACTATCTAATTTTTCAAGATCCTGAGCCATCTTTGGGAGTCTTTTATAAATCCTCTTTAACCTCAATTTTCCACTCAGATGGTGAATATACAGGTGATTCCTCATTACATGAAAGATACATATCTATTAAAAAGTTTTATGCATAAAAGGTCTGATCCTGTAATATGAGAACTATGATCATTCCTGTCACACAAGAGGATACACAATCGTAGTACTGAGCACTTCTGGAAACATAACACTTAATGGTAGATGGTTAAGGATCCCTCAGGAAAAAGTACAGCAAACAATGGTTGGTGAGAACAATTTATGTGGGCAGCAATTCATTCCCTGGCCACATCTAGGAAGAGAAATAATAGTCTGTCAGGCTGGGCCCATCACAATGGCTGTAATTACCTTTGACACAACTCCCTTCCCCAGTCTCCTCAGTTAAATCTACATTTTCTCTTTCCTTGTGTTGTATGGGAGAAGTAGTAAATAGACGTTATCATCTGCTAAAATGTATTTCTAAAAATGAAATGAATTTTTTAAAAAATTTGAAAGGTTGTGATTTTGATAGTAAAAAATATATAACTCTATATAAAACACGACCATGGAAGCACACAAACATTTTCAGCAGTATAAGATAGAGGCCAGATCTTCACCTCTCACTGAAATCACATGCTATCTAACTTCTGTTTGACCTTTGAAAATCCCTCATAATTCCTTAGGACAGAAAGTTTCCAATTGCTCCCAGCAGCCCCTAGAGCCCCAACCAGCCTTTGCTTCAATATATCTACTATTTGCAGCAGGACTTGTAAGCACCATATCCAAAGCAGCAGCACTGAAAATTGATCAGCATACTGCTTGTTGCACTATTTTCATTAAACATGCATTGTTTAATGTTTTTTAAAAAAAATTTAAAACTGTTAGAGTTTTAAAACAATTGTTGAGTACAAAAACATTCATTACTTCAATGTTAGATGAATTTATAGGTTGCAGAGCTACGTAACTTTGTCATTTCCAAGATTTCAAAGTCTGCTCACAGAGGAATCAGTGTAGTTTGCTACACTAATCACAAGAAGATGGATAACAAAATTGAAGAACAAAACCTTGCACAGTTTGTAAAATAACAGCATTAACTTTAAATTCACAAGATAATTATTTTGAACTCTAATAACTGTAATCCAAATCCAGAACTGTCTACTGGGGAAAGAGGAAAAAAAATATAGTGTAAATTTAGGTGTTCATTATACTTTCCTCTTCCTCAGTTTCTTCCAAATATTTTTTTCCTGTTTCTAAATCAGATTTTTAAAATTTATATATTTATTATTTTAACCTTTCATGGATGCAAACTCTTCCTATTCCATTCTGAATTCAGCTTACAGAAAGGAGTCTTCATAACCACTTCTTCATTGCATTGTCACTATATCTACCAATTTGCAACTCTAAGTACCAGTGGCTCAGCATTTTGCACGTATGTATTTAGCACCCATTACTCATTCTATTTTAAAAACATTCTTAATCATAAGGAGTTGATCATTGGTACTTTCTTGTAAGCCTAGTCTATGTACAAGTCTGGAAGTCAGGAATCTCTTAAGAACTCAAGTAAAAGAGTAAGTTAGGCTTTGAACTTGCGGGGCATCATCACCTTCTCACAGTGATTTGCCCTTTTCACACAACTACTTGCCAATACCTCCTGTTAATTCAAATGCACAGTCTTCTTTTCAATCCTAGGTAGCTTCTCAGGCCATTCTAGTTTCAACTCTGAACTTTCTAACTCAACAAATGAAGATCACTTTACGATATGCACATAACACAGTGTAATATTTACATATAAGCATTAATGTTTATAAAACATGTAAAATTAAATGCACTCTAAGCTACGAATAAAAACAGCAATCACAAAATGCTCTATGAAAACCTGACAACATCATAATATGACAAAGTAAACTACAGCTGCTTTGGATTGATATCTTTACCATTCACTTTGGATGCTCCTTTTTCTAACAATCCTGTAAACACCACAAGAGATAAATTTTGAATGAATTAACTTAATGGAGGAGAATCTGAATGGAACCTTTCTTAGAGGGTCCATCTTTCCACTTTATATCTGCACCCTATTTCTCTCAGAGATTGACAAAATAAAATTTGTACCTTGCTTGTTCATTTACTGAAAACACAAAACCAGGTGTGCAGGCATGCACTCTGCTTTTCTGTGTGATGGCTAGAAAAGCCACAAAATGTTTTAACATGGTGAGAACAGGTACTATGATAATGCTTTTCCATGGAAGGGGATGACTGTGAATCATACTTTTACAACAGTATTTCAACATTAATTTGGAAGTAATCTCTCTCCACTTTGCCTATTCAAAGCTCGCGTGTAGTTTCTAATTTTTTTAACTGTATTTGTTGTCTGTCTATGGCCTTGTTGTTTTTTTTTTTTCTGATTCTTTAAATGGGCACAGGAGAAAACATTCCTTCCTACAAATCATACCCCCAAGCAGTAAGCATTTGTGGACAAGATTCTCTGTGGTTTTGCATAGTGGCTAATGAAATATAGCCCCTTATTCCTCCTCCCTATGTATTACAGCAAATATAACTAAATAATATAAAATCACAGAATCATTATGGTTGGAAAGGACCTCCAGGGTCATCAAGTCCAACCTTTCTCCTAGCATCTCTCTAAC
>JAVSBS010005609.1:0-11707 GCA_033124195.1 Coracias cyanogaster | reverse complement strand
ATTGAGCAGATCCCCTCGGAGGCTTCTCTGGTGCAGCTCAGCAGCCCCAGGGCTCTCAGCCTGTCCTGGGCACAGAGGTGCTCCAGTGTATACTCCAGTCTATACTTATAACTCACCAATCACTGTTGCTGGTGTCTCCTGGACCATTTCTAGCTGCTCAACAGTGCTTGTTGCCCCTGCTAACTTGGGGTCAACTTGGGTACCTTTCACTCTACCACTGAGACCTCTGCAAGCCCATAACCCTCAGCAACCTGATCCGACTTGAGAGCTGACCCTGCTCTGGCAGCAGGTCCTGCTAGATGCCCTGAGAAGGTTCCTCTGAGGCAACATCCTTCATTTCTAGAATTTGGACCAGTGTCAACGCAAGGCAGACCCCGACGGTGCAGCGTGTGGTCAGCGCATCACGTCATTCTGACAGTGACCACCAGTAGCTGCACTGAAGAGGGTTTTCAGAACTATCATTTTTCTGTTCCAGAGCAGCTTTATCTCCCCAGCTTTTGTAGCATCCTTCTTTACAAAAATGTTTTGCAGGAAAACATCCAAGCTTCCTAAAATCAAATAGATTTCCATAGTGTTATTTTCTAATTCACAAGGTCTGCTATTCCGTAGCAAAAGGAGAAGTGATGCGATATGAAATGAGTTTTTAAAGGGGAGGGGGGGAGAATTTGGGGGGTTTTTTTGGCATGTGGCACAGCGGATGGAGGATATGAGACCACTGATCACAGGATATCAAATAAACCAACCTGATAAATGGATTAATGCGCTGCCTTCATATTATCCTACTCTGTTCTCTATTTGATTTACATGTATAATTTAGCTTACTCATTTAATCTTGTTAATAAAATATCAGATCGGAAATCTGTGCAGACCGCATGTTTTCTCCCCAGGTATTAAGATTAAAAACCCGAGGAATCTCCAGATAGTGACTTTGTAAATCTCTGAGCGATGGTACAAAGAAATGCCCTATAGCACTTCCATAATTGATGCTTGAATCACAGCACTGCTGGGGTCTATAGGAAACAATATTTGCATATCAGTCATTTCTTTCGACTAACAACGGGGGTTTCGGATCCTGTGAGGAGAGGCTGTGGTGGATATAAGCCAGTCATCAGAAAGGTTCATTGCTTCCCTGAAGAATCAATCTCTGCTCCTCGCAGGGCTGGTAAGTGAAAACACACCTGCACCATCGGGTTCAATAATGAAACCAGAGTTATGACAATATTAGGAAACACACATTAATAAAACAATAAAAAACAAAAGTCAGCTTTGGCCACGCTTATGGTCAAACATGGGATGGGAATTTCATGGTCACATTATCAGAGACCAATTAGCCTGAATATTAAAGAATTTGTATGAGAGGAGACGCAGTGGTGGAACACACGGAGCCACGAACCGACAGCTAGGAAACACCATTCATCTCGCCAATCTGAAGAGAGCAGTACGGCCCATATTTTGAATATTCACATGGCATCCTCACCATGGTATTTTAAAAAGATACTGTATCTGTCAAATAAATTGAAATAACTGTGAGAAATGAACCACAATCTGCCGGGATATGGTAGACTTGCAAAATAAGCTTAATTCATCAAAAAAGTGTATCTCACCAGCACTCATACTTCTAATTTCTCGTCCATAATGTACCTGTGTACGCAAGCTTACACACAGAAATGCACGCTTCTTGCTGAGGGATTCAAAAGATGGGATTTTAGCAAATTTTGTTGCAATGTAACATGCAGGCTACTGCTGAAAGCGGTACGGATAAAGCAAGCTGCTTGAAAGGCTAAATTTTTAAGAGAAGCTTTTCAACGTCAATTAAAAAGAATCATTTTTAGATTTTCCACAACACCTTCAAAGACCACCTCTAGAACACCTGCCAACAAAACAGACTCGTTTGCGCATTTTAAAATATTAAATCTAAATTCCAAATCAGAGGAACTTTAAAGGAGTGAGTCAGACGTTACCATCCTAAAAGTGAACATCTCTGTTGACTTACCTAGAATATTTAATTACTATTTTTTCAAGCTGAAACAACACCTGACCATAGCACCGCAAAATGTTTTGCATCAAGTATTAACCCATTTAAGCTTTAGAAGATTTTTTTAATCCTTTTTCCTCTTTTTAATAAATGAGGCTCATGTCACCAGCTTAGTTTGCATTTTTGTGCCTGTCTACCACGAGCAGCTTTGAAACTGGCTGATTTCAATCAGATTTGACATAAAGACAAAGGTCTAAATGATAATGTGTTCCTACCAACATTATGAAATTAAGTAACCAGAGACACTCTATTAGTGCTCCACTTGAGAGGCAAAATGCAACGTGAGCTTGGCCTTTGTTAGACACCAAGAATTCAATCTTGAAATGCAAAGTCACGGGAAACTGGGCTCGCCCGCAAAGAAATTATATCTTCATTTAAAATAAACCAAACTTGTATGTCTGCGGATCTAAGGTGCCCTTAGGTAGGTCACTTGTTAGGGAATCATGACACCATCAGAAATCCTTCCATGTAGGTGCTGGTAAAAAACGACCAACTCTTCACCATTTTCATTAACCTTGTAATTGTAAAGACACATTTTTCAGACCTTGAACCATTCTTTATTGTAATTTTCTTAAATATTTTATCTTTTTTTGGTATTTATTTTGAAGTATAAAACCCCACCACATGGCACAGCAATCTCAATACTGCTGCATCACCTCTTGGTGCTTCATATTTCCAACCTATGCATTAAGGAATGGAAATCTTCAGGTACAAAACCAGCAGCAAATTTCTTTTTCACCAATTTACGGAGTTCAATTAGAAGGGATATTCAAATCCATCACCCAACTCTAACCCATCTGGCTCCAAGAAGGAGCTACTGGCTTTCATAACTTCCATGCTTTTGGAAAGCATCACAATACAAGGATGAATTTACAGCATAAATAGTAAACTCTAATATATAGGTGAATTAGATCTAGTCAAGAATAAGTCACACATACTGACGACCATGGCAAACTTTAAGCAGTAGTATAATTTTTTGGTGTATAGGCAGAGACGTTCTACTTGTGTATGTGCACAAGGCTGAAATGTTTGAGTCTGATGGATCAAAAAGAAAAGGACCATTTAAAACAATGTAAACATTATTATTTTAAATAATCTGGGACATAACTTCAATGCTTAATTGAAATCCTTGAAGCGATCATGTCTCATCTGGGTACACGCAAAGGCAGGAGAATGAGCAACAACAAGGAATGCCAGCAGCATTTGACCCCTCCAGGAAACAAAACACGGAAGATTTATGGAAAGTGGGTTTGCCCGGAGCAAAAGCTGGTAATTGGCATTCAAATTCTCATCATTTGTTGGTAATTAGTCATAGCGGTTTGAAACAACACCTCTAGTACAGAAGTAATGATGTGTCATTCACACACAATTCCCAGCGGTTCCGATGTACCAGAAGTACAGGAATCCTGCTGCACTGGTATGAAGTCTGAAGATGTTTATTAGCAAAATTCAAACAGAAAGTACCATATCACTGAGAAACCCACCTACTATTGTGCCAGTGGAGAAGAGACATTAAAGCACGCAGTAAGGAAGAGCACAAAAGCCAGTGGAGATGGTGGGCCCCAGCCTGGCTCCTGACAGTGCAGAGGCTTCCCAATAGCTGCCTGCAGCTCGCCGTGTCAGGCGTGGACAAGCAAGACATACTAAACAGATTTCTCTATGTCAGCATCAGATCATAGAATTAAAGAATCATGGAATCATTCAAGCTGGAAAAAACCTCTAAGATAAGAGTCCAACTGTCAACCCAACACTATCAAGACCACTAGACCATGCCCTGATGTTCCACGTCCACTCATTTCCACTTAAAATGGTGGGATCAGTTGAACTCAATGCCACAAAACCAAACCCAGGATTGCAGCAAATTTGCAGATTTTAAGAGTGCACAGAGCAACAGCACCCCACCCTGCACGGGAAGGACCAGCTCAGCTCTCTCCTCTTCCTCTTTGTTATCCATGTCAGCGACATTCATGGAGGAAGGGTCCATGCACAGGTGCTTTGTGTTTCTTAACGGGTCCTAGCAGCTGTCATCACCTTTTCTTACACTGAGCTGACGAGACTTTACCCACAGCCTGTGCTTTGAGCCTCCCGGTGAGAAAACACATGGAAGGGGTGTTTCATCTGCACAGTTTAAGCAGCACGCGTAAAAATAGCTCTGGTTTTGGCTTACAACGGAGAGCTGAGCAAGGAGGAGAATTTAGGTGAACATTTGAGCATCCTCCGAGGAGTCAGCGCCTATCCAGTCATGTGATGAATGAAAATTCATCAGCCAGAAATTTCTGTTCACTCAGCCCTAGAGCAAATTAACCTTTGTTGTGTTACCATCAGAAAAAGTTGCACTTCTGCTTGCTGAGAGACAAAAACGTCCGAAGGGAAAGGTCCTCCCTTGCTGGCCCGAGTCCCACTGAAAGCAGGACTACATGGCAGCCATCCTGCATAAGAACCAGACACCTTTTCTCATCTTTTTATCAGTCAGGTGAAGCACACACACCCCCCCTCCCCTAAAAAAATTAAGCTTAAATTCATTGTTGTAAGTAACAGGAGAACTGTAAGCTCTAGAAGCACCACTCCTGCCTGCACATGGTTCTCCAGGTCTGGAAATCAGAACGTTGTTGCTGATTTTAGTCAAAATAGGCTGAAGCAGAGAAGTCTAACTTTGTACACGCAGTGGTTTATGTGGTAGGTGAGTGGTGGTGCTGGTATTTATGAAAAGAAAATGCTCTTGTAAAAAGAAATCCAAGATGTCATTTGGTAGCTGAGCACCTTCAGCGAGTTATTTTTCTTAACAAGCGCTTGAGTTGTTATTGTTGGAAGAACTGCATCACTCCAAAATCTCTTTAGTGCAAAAGCTGTCTCATACAAGATTTTAAACCAGATCTAAGCGATGTCACCTGCAGTAACAGTCTACTTAGCACAGCCTTTTTCTGCCACTGCAAATTTCAGCAGGTCTTAGAAGCTGTGTGACCCTTTATGCTGCAGCAGCTCTGCACCATGATGTACCTCTTTAGTGAGAAATGCCGTAATTCTGCCCTGAATTGGTGAGAAAGGCACATATTCCATTCATGTGTTTGTGATGGCTGGAAGGAAGATCAAACAGGGTACCAAAATTTGTTCCAGGCCTTTGGAAATACTTTGAAAGCATGAAAGGCCTGACGATTTAGCGGCAGTTACTCAATTTTTCATGGACTGCTTCATTTGTTAGAAGGAACAATGCCTAAAATTTCTGCATTAGCTGCTCTGCTCCCGGGAGAAGATAAAGCCCGTGTCACAAACATTATCCCACGTGTGACATCAGATGGATAAGGAGTGACATGCTTTCAGAGTGGACTAAGCTTTCAAATCAACCTTAAGCCCAAACTTCATCCCTGTAACTCTGCCACGGCATCATTACAGACATTCCATCCATTAATTTTAAATGAGACATAAGTGAAGTGTTAAACAACCAAGTAGTTTCCTCCCCTTTCAAACTGTTAAACATTTAAAGCAGCAACATGGGGACAATCCTTTGAGCAGGGCCTGTTGGGACAGGACAAGGGGGGATGGTTTGAAACTTAGAGGGAGATTGAGACTAGAGAGAAGGGAGAAATTGTTGGTGCTGAGGGGGTGAGAGCCTGGCGCAGGTTGCCCAGAGAGGTGGTGGCTGCCCCATCCCTGGCACCATTGCAGGTGAGGTTGGCCGGGGCTCGGAGCAACCTGCTCGAGTTGCAGATGTCCCTGCTCACTGCAGGGGGTTGGACTAGACAACCTCAAAAGTCCCTTCCAACCCAAACCAGTCCGCGACTTGGCAACTAAGGAAAGCTCTGTAGAGGTTGCGCAGCTTGTTACAGAATTACGTTACAGCCTTTCTCTGAAGTGACATTTCTCCTTCAGCAGGAGAAAGTTGCCTTTACTGTTACTGCTTACAGACAACATTCCAGATATTTTGGATAAAACTCCATGGAAAGATGTGTTGCCTGCTGACAAACACCATCTAACCAAAGCTGTAAGCTTCTGACCAAATCTGGGTAGGCAGCATGAATTTGTGGGAAGGTTGGAGTTAAATGTGTTTGAGTGAAGCTCAGTCAGCTGAAGTCGGAAGGAGTTTGCTGAAAATTTTTGGGTTTTTTATCTGCTTAGGACCGTTGGCATTCACTGCGCAGCTTCTCTGCAAAGGTGCAGGTTTCTCACGCCAAATTTCTGTACCCATGTCTACGAGGCCAGTTTACTTCCTAAGAAACAATGCTCAGAGTAACTCAGGTTCAAGGCTGCCGGTGAAGTGGTCTCTAATATGCCACTCGGCCAGGGACATTTTTGGCTTTGTTGCAGGAAGACTCCATCTGACGTTCTTCCACCGCAGAAGCCTGGTAGATGCTCTGGAACCAGAGCACGATCCTGCCCTGCCTCTACTTGCAAATGGCAAATGCAAAAAGAAAAAAAAAAAAAAAAGAAGCATTTGCAGTTTACATTCTGTGAATGACTCACTCAAAATAAGCATATCAATCACATATAATTAAGTTGTCAACCCCTAATTTAGGGTGTTGTACTACTTAAAAAAAGGCAAATATATATACCAAAGCAAAGTGCCAGGAAAAAAAAAAAAAGAGGTCTAGCTACAATTTTTCTGTGAGAAAACCTAGACCTCTTACTTTTCCCATTATTCCAGCTAAAAACTGAAATGTAGTTGTTTAATATTTCAGCTGAATAAACCTCAAGCATATATGATACGAGACATTTAAATCTACTATTTGTAAATACGTGCTAACCCTTGGCACAATATAACCACTGCAATATTTTTACAAAATACTAAACCCAGCTATGACTACTAGCAGCCAGAATTACAGATAGACAAAAAATAAAATGTCTATTCTGAAGGGCACTGAGGGTAAATCAATGGGAACGATTTACAGGAATGAAAGGCAAGTCCAACATAAAATAGAGGTGGCTTGCACTTTTATGGAAAATTATTTTTAACAAAAAATGACATTTTGATGAAGGTTGTTCAAGATTTTAGTGGCACTTATAGGAAAAAATGTAATAATTCTAAGTAAAAAACCAAATGCCTGTTTTAGACAGTTGTTACAAATGCTGATCGTGCACAGCCTTGGTTAGACCACGCACGGCTTGTGTACGTCACGTCGTGTATCATCAGGGGCTTGCAAACACCAAGGGACACATTATTGGCTACGGACAGAATTTCAACGTATTCGAAGCATTATGATTTCCATTGACCAGTTTAATTTGGTCTATGTTATCAACCTCCAGCATAAATGGTACTTTAATTTTATTCCAATCCCAAATGATATTTTGGGGCTGTAATCTTGTTTACTAAGCTCTGTTATGAACCTGTGAATGGGGGTTTCTTCCAACCTTCTGTTTTGCTGACTTTACTCTCCATCAGCCTTATTTCTCTTCTTGCAAGAGATCCTTGCCAGAGGTTTCTAAACCGAAAAAACAACCAACATTTTGCTGTAATTGCCTTCTCACTTTCATTTATTCAAGATTGACATCAAGAAAATGTTTTACTCTTCCAGAATAGGTCATAAGTGTTTCCTGACTGAAACATAATGAGTATATGATCATCCTGTTGAGTATCCCTTTGGATGTCAAGATCATGACACAGGATAGCTGGATAAAACCCCCCAGCTCTCGAACCCTAGAAGGAGAGATGCCTAACTGCCTCTGGAAGTCAGTGGCGGTTGCTCCTGCCTCTCCCAGGTACCATTTAGGTTAGTATCAAATGAAAATTTCATAAGCCTTCAAGATCCCACAAGACATGAATGCTTGACAGGTGAATTTCAAAATGGATTTTTTCCCCCCTCAAATTCCAGAAAGATTTTGATCTTTGGTGTCAACATATATTTAAAACATAAGTGGCAAAATCCATTTTTTAAATCCATCCTTTAACAAGCTAAAGTGACAAGTTATTTCCTATCTTTTGATAGAGAACTTAGGAAAAGTGGAGTTCCTCGGGGATCAGTACTGGGACAGCACTGTTTAACAACTTTGTCGGTGACATGGACAGTGGGATTGAGGCACCCTCAGCAATATTGCAGATCACACCAAGCTGAGTGATGTGGTTGCCATGCTGGATGGACAGGAACCACCCAGAAGTATCTGGGCAAACTTGAGAGGTCATGCCATATGAATCTCATGAGATTCAACAAGGCCTAATGCATGGTCCTCCCCATGGGTCAGGGCAATCCTAAGCACAAATACAAGCCAGGCAGAGAATAGACAGAGGAGGACTTCTTGGTTGACAAGAAGCTCAACATGAACTGGCAATGTGTGCTCGCTGCCCAGAAAGCCAACTATGTCCTGGGCTATATCAAGAGAAATATGGCTAGCAGGTCAAGGGAGGGGATCCTGCCCCTCTGCTCTGCTGAGACCCCACCTGTGGTGCTGGAGCCACCAAAATGGTCCAGTGAAATTCCTCTGTTGTGAGGTGAGGCTGAGATAGTGGGGGCTTGTTCAGCCTGGAGAAGGCTCCAGGGAGACCTTCTGGTGGCCTTTTAGTACTTAAAAGGGGGCCTACAAGAAAGATAGAGATGGCTTTTTACAAGAGCACATAGCAACTGGACAAGGTAATGCTTTCAAATGGAAAAAGAATAGATTTAGACTAGATATTTGAAGGAAATTCTTCACTGTGAGGGTGGTTAAACACTGGTTCAGGTTGTCCAGAGAGGTTGTGGATGCCCCATCCCTGGAAGTGCTCAAGGCCAGGTTCGATGGGGCCTTGAGCAACCTGCTCTAGTTGCAGATGTCCCTGCCCATGGCAGGGCGGGAGGTGACTAAATGATCTTTAAGGTCCCTTTAAACCCAAACCATTCTGATTCTAAAAGTGTTTTACAAAAAACCCCAAAGTAATCAGTAATCTTGGTTTTGATTATTCCTACAAGAGCTAGGAATGAGTCAAGTGACTTTCCAGTAATACTATGTACCACCTTACTTGGGAAGTATCCTAATAAGGTCAAACTAGAAACAGAGGAATTACGCCCAATACTATATTCAGTTGAGCACTTTGATTATATTTTCACTGCAGGGACATCCAATAAATAAAGTTAAAGCAATCAATATGGAATTGCAATAATTTTAAAAATTCATTTCTGTTTTGAAATCATCCTTTTTGAAGAGATAAGCATGCTTTTGGACATGACCGCCTCCTCTGCTTAGCACCAGGTGCTCAGCACTTGCTTTTGTGACAGCTGGCAGCCGGATCAACATTCCTGAAGTCTTCTTTAGGAGGCTGCGCACAACTGTGGGGAGGTAAAGAGGGATAACAGCCTCTAATTAGAATGGATTAGGTGCTGCACGCTCCTAATTGCCATGCCTTTCTTTTCCAGGCTGGCCTGGCAGAAAAGCAGCCACATCCATCCTAGGGCAGAGCACAGGAAGGAATAGAAGGTGCTGGAGCATCTTGTTCTCCCATGGCAGCATGGCCAGGAAAACCGGGGTGTCCAGAAAGACCTCAGCAGCTCACCAACAGTCCCAAAAGAAAAAAGGCACACCACTAGATCCCTGGTACCCAATACCACATTTCTAACACCAGAAATTTATCACAGTGATCAGGGATCTCTCACTGGTTTCTCTCCAAAGCTAATCTCAGCTTCTTTGAGGAAACGACTTCGTAGCATTTTGAGGATTATTTTCAACAGTGACAGAACAGCCTTTTTAAGGAACACCGCAGCAATCACAGTTCTTTGTGGAGTATGAAGAGAATCTGTGCAGAAACTGCACAAAGATCAGGATAAGTTCTGCAGCTGCACAGGGGAAAACAACATAGGAATGTTTGTTCTTTCCTTTAACCAATAAAACCAGATAGATAAATATAACAAGATCACTTCACAGTACTGCTGCAGATTGTTCTCCATGGAAGCAGCTTGGATGCAGTCAGAACAGTCAAGTCGGGACCTGATCTGGTGGCACAGTTGATATCAGCTGTTAGAAATTAATTCCATAAAATTCAAATCTGGTTTGTTGGCTTTTATTGATCAACAGCTCCATGTTAGGTGGAGCATTGCACAACAGACTTCTTGTCGGGAATACTATCTCTCAGAAGGCAACGAGGCAACAAACAATCTCCTTATCTACACTAGAGGCACTGGGGAAAGAAAAGATAATCATCTTTTGGCAAGGTAGTGCCTACATAATAGCCAGATTTGTACTGGCAACAGCACCTTTAAATTGTAATTAACCTCAGTTTAACAGTTTACCGTGAAAAGCAAGGTTATTATTAAAGGATTATAGAAACACGCTTGGTGACACTCCATCGCATTGGTATTTAGACATGCAAGTGCCCTGGTGCATCGCACAGAGGCTTCAGACAAAGTGCAATAATACTTCAATAGGTTTTGGCTGACCCCCAGAGTCGGGGCTGTGGGTGTAGCCTGGCTATGAACCCCTTTGGTGGCACAGAACAGCAGGAGAGGGTCAGTGTGGGTTCCTCGAGCATCCCTCGGGCTGCTGCTCAGTAGGGACAGACAGACCTTCACCGCTCTGGGCAAGCAAGTTTCTCCCAGGACCAGAACATCCACCAGCCACAACTCAGCAAGACTGAGGATCTGGACATGATGGGAAATGCGCTTCTTCTGTCCTTCAACCAACTGAAAACATGGCTCAGTCCCCATCACGTGTTTTCTGCTACTCTTTGCTATGCTGTCATTTGAAACATTGACTGCATCGCCATGTTCCTGCTCTTCTCCGTTTCTAACCCTCTCGAAGTACTAATGAGCCTGTCATCCCAATTGCCCTAATACTCATCCGTTTCTGGTGTCAGGCATAGAATTCAGAAGATCTTCCACAAGATGTTTTTGCTGTTGTGCAGTAATATGAATAGCTTTTTTTGTAAAGTCTACGCATTTGTCAATATGATAAATAGCATTATCTCTCAGAAGCCGAGTTCATTATCTGCTCTGATGCTATCAGTACTTAGCAGAGCCCTAACGGATCAGGTGAAGAGAGCATTAGAAAACAGATTGCCTTCATTTTAGGTGTCTGTGTGGATAAAAGCAGAAAAGCTTATATATTTACCAGAAATATTAATAACTCTAGATGCCTTTAGTGTTGACCCATTCCAATACTGAACCACATCAATTAAATTTAAAAACAAACTATCTGCACAGCTTATTGCATTGCTTCGGGTCAAAGGCATGTCTCCACTGAGTATTTTAATACATCTTTATTAAAATG
Source organism: Coracias cyanogaster (assembly GCA_033124195.1). Taxonomy (NCBI): domain Eukaryota; kingdom Metazoa; phylum Chordata; class Aves; order Coraciiformes; family Coraciidae; genus Coracias; species Coracias cyanogaster. The sequence goes on along the minus strand of JAVSBS010005609.1, from coordinate 510 downwards.
AACAGAAATGTACACATTTTTCAACTGCCTTCATGCAGCTGGAAAACAGATGGCAGCAATAATGACTTTTTTCCAAGCCTGAAGTATTTTGAAGTGTTCATGGCTATGGCTAGCATGATAACCTCTACGTTTCTATGTTATGCTCTTGTTGTTTCAGTGTCTTAGCACCTCCGGAAGTGCTCACGGGAGGCAGAGCTCCCCTTGGTGTAGCCATGATGGGGCCATTGGAGCATGTGTATAGGGGGATATCAGCTTGTCTTTGAGGAGAAAGCAAATTGTGGAGGTGCATCTGCAGCTCAATTCCCTAATGATCTAATTTATTCCAAATCTAACACGGAGAAGTCACAAGAAACATCAGCATATCAAAAGCTGAAGGGGAGGAATAGAAGAGTTCATGCCTGGAGAAGAGAAGGCTCCAGGGAGACTTTCTGGCGGCCTTGCAGGACTTCAAGGGGCCTGTCAGAAAGATGGGGAGGGACTTTTGAGCAGGGCCTGTTGGGACAGGACAAG